>CAUOFW020005105.1:0-28486 GCA_963454935.2 Ilex paraguariensis | reverse complement strand
AAAAAGACAACCTCACTGGTTACTACCTTAGACAAAATGGCTAAGCAGAACTCCAACAATCCCTGACACAAAACTCCTCTCTGCGCTCTTGTTCCTATACTTATACAACCCATATCCATGATTGATGATGAAGAACTGGCTATTCCATTTGAGGCACCGATCGTGTCGTCTTACAATGACCGAATACGCCACTACTTGATGCAATTGACAAGCTCCGCCACCTCAAGGTCATGCAGGAAGGTATACAGCTTCCAACAATTGTGGTGGTTGGTGACCAATCGTCCGGAAAGTCCAGTGTTCTTGAATCACTTGCTGGCATCAACCTTCCACGAGGCCAAGGCATTTGCACTAGGGTGCCACTCATAATGAGGCTTCAGCATCACTCAGATCCTCTCCCGGAGCTTCACTTGGTTTCTGGGCAGAACTGTCCAGACTGATGAGACCCATATTTCTGATGCCATAAATCAAGCAACTGATGAGATTGCTGGCTCTGGTAAAGGTATATCACACACCCCATTAACGTTAGTTGTGAAGAAAAATGGCGTACCTGATCTTACAATGGTTGATTTGCCTGGAATCACTAGGGTGCCTGTTCATGGGCAGCCTGATGATATATATGAGCAGATATCAGCCATAATAACAGAGTACATAAAACCAGAGGAGAGCATTATCTTGAATGTTTTGTCTGCAACTGTTGATTTTCCGACTTGTGAATCCATTAGGATGTCACAGCGTGTGGACAAGACCGGCCTGAGAACTCTGGCTGTTGTTACCAAAGCCGACAAAGCTCCCGAAGGTCTGCTAAATAAAGTAGAGGCAGATGATGTGAATATCGGGCTTGGCTATGTGTGCGTTAGGAATCGCATAGGCGATGAATCGTATGATGAAGCTCGAAAGGAAGAAGCTAATTTATTCGAAACCCACCCGCTTCTCTCAAAGTTTGACAAATCTATTGTGGGTATTCCAGTTCTGGCCCAAAAGTTGGTGCGAATTCAAGCTACAATAATAGCAAAATGCTTGCCAGAGATTGTTAGAAAGATCAATGACAAGCTCAGTGCAAACAGGTCAGAACTCACCAGAATGCCCCAGAATCTGACTTCTGTTCCAGAAGCAATGTCTGCTTTGATGCAGATTATTGGTTCCTCCGTGGAGACTCTTAGGAAAGTTCTCTTGAGAGGTGAGTTCGAGGAATACCCAGATGACAAACACATGCATTGCACTGCTCGTCTTGTAGAAATGCTCAACCAGTGCGCTCAGGAATTGGAAAACAGTTCAGAAGATAACTACAAGGACAATTTTCTAATGGAGGAGATACGAGTTCTTGAGGAAACCAGAGGCATTTGGCTACCAAATTTCCTTCCTCGCGCGGCTTTTCTCATGATCCTGCAGAACAAAGTAAAGGAGATATCTGGAGCACCGGTTGAGTTTGTCTCTAAAGTATGGGAGTACATTGAGAAAGTGGTGGTTGCTGTTTTAAAGCGTCACTCTGAACATTATCCACAGCTGGAGTCATCTACAAGAAGAGCAGCCCAGAACCTTATTGCCAAGAGGAAGGATATGTCTGCTGATCGAGTGGCGGAGATAATTGAGATGGAGAAGATCATAGATTATACTTGCGATCCTGAATATCTGACAGTATGGGGTAAGCTCATGGCTAGTAAAAACCTCTTCCTCGATGTTATGAATAATTATTCGAGGTGCACACTGATCACCATTGATGGTTTTGGGGAAGTTGAAGTTGGGCATTTAAAGTCCTTCCCTAGTATTAGAGACCAAGCATTTGACATAAAAATGAGGATTACAGCATACTGGAAGATTGTTCTTAAAAGACTCGTTGATTCCATGGCTCTGAACCTACAGTTCAGTGTTAATAATCTGGTGAACATGGACATGGAGAAAGAGATATTGACTGAACTCATGGATCCTCATGGTGGTGGACTTGAAAGGTTGCTAGAAGAATCGCATTCGGTGGCCACAAAGCGTGAGAGATTGAACAAAAGTATCAAGCTGCTGAAGGACTCTAAGGAAGTTGTTGCTAAGGTCATGGACAGAATTGCCTTCAATGCTGATTAGGTTTTGTCTGCATCTTGCTTTTAATTTCTCGGTTGTCGTCTGAAATATTTGACGGTTTTTTTGTTTTGGTAGGTTTGCTTTGTTAGAATGCCTGAAATCCCATATTATTGTGATGGGAAACTCTTCGGTGGTCTTAATGTTATGTTTGTGTGTTTGGTAGTGTGTTGCTAATCTATAATGAATTCCAATGTAATGGAATGTATTATGCGGGAGTAGATGATATTGTCTTGTCATTTTCAGCTGGTGGATTTGTAATTAGTCTTTAATTCAGATGCATTGGTTGAGAATGGCTTATGATGAGTAAACCTATTTGCACTTAAAATATTAATTTAATCAATTAATATTATTAATTTAGCTGTAGGTCTTAGCATACGTTAGAGCGAGTAATATTATTAAAATTTAATCCCACCTACAGTTAAACCAAAACCCCCAATTGGCAACACTGTTATCACCTCAGATTAACAAACCCAAACCAGCACAAGCAACATCGTTCCATGAGAGAGAGGGAGGGCCATCTGAGTTTGGTTTCTAGGGATGGAGCCGAATGGTATAGAGTGGCAGTAAATGGAGTAGCGGTGAATCGTTCGTGGCAGAGGGCATAACCGACAATCTGTGGCTTCGGCTGTGGAGATGGCCAGCCGGTGACAGCGATAGTACTCCTTGGCTTTGCAAATTACTCTCACTTCTGTGCTTCACCCCCAATTGTTTCACCTTGGTATAGCCTCGCATCAGGTTGGTTTTGGGGAGTTCAATTGTTTTCCACCAAAAACCACAATAGAATCAGGTGCGTCTCTGGAACTTTTATTTGCACCAAAAGCCCGGTCCTCATAGAATATCCTACCCACAGCGAGAGAGAGAGAGAGAGAGAGAGAGAGAGAGAGAGAGAGGTGGCTAGCGGTGGCGCTGGGTCACGTGGGTGTGTGGTGGTTGTTTTGGGTGAGGGATGCTGGGTACATGCCTGGCAGTTGAGCATTTTGGGGTTTGTTGCATAGGTGGATGGTGGTTTTGGGATTGTTTGTTAGTGTTGGGGAGAGTGTAGCAGTCGGTGGTGTTTAGAGGTGTATGTGGGTGTGTTGGGAAGGGGAAGTGGAGGAGAGGGTAAATTATTGCAACAAATTGATTTATTCAGGGGGTAAAAGATTTTTAAATGAAAATGATGGGGGTAATTTGGTATAAAAGATATAGGGATGTCATCGAGTTTTAGAAAGTTGTTTAACGGAGCATGATGACAAGGGTATTATGCGTTACATGTGAATAAATTTGAAGGGATTTTGTGTAATTTATCAAATGTGAGGGGGCTATTTAATAAAGTGATTAAAATGAAAATGAAAAAAATCTTTTCAAGAAATCAACATCGATGACAACATTTGCAATACCGGTATAACATGTTCCTTTTGTAATTCTCCCCTTTAAACACAACAAATAGAAACTCAATTTTCAGACCTCCCAAACAATTCCATTGACAATGTCTATGAACCTCTACGTGTTTTTTTTTAAAAAGAAAATCAAAATTTATGAACAAAAATCTAACTGGTATCTTTTTGTTTGCCACCCAAATAAAAAAAAATTGGTCAGGCGATCTAGCTCAACTCCCGAATCCGCCATAGACTGAAGTTTTGTTCATTGGGTAGCATTCGTTTTAATCTAGCTCCTATCTTCCCATTTCAACATCTCTAGTAAAAAATCATTCCAAGTGTCAACAGGTCCAGGCAAGCACCAGTGCACACAGTCATTAACCAGAGTCTTATTCTCAATTGGCCAATGCCCATATTTATCAGGATGACCATCTGGTCTCAACAAAATAGGTTGTGTTGTATCAAGCAACCTAAATTTCAGCCCTCTCTTCCTGCCTACTCTTTTTGCAATCCTCAGCTCCTGCAATTGAATCATATACATCTCCAAATTATAACCATCCAAAACAACCTCATTAACACCAAAAGGCCTTGTCCTAGCACATTCTCCCCCCTTGTCTTAGGAAAGTCCTCTTGAGAGACGAGTTCGAGGAATACCCAGATGACAAACACATGCATTGCACTGCTCGACTTGCAAAAATGCTCAACCAGTGTACTCAGGAACTGCAAAAGAGTTCAGAAAATAACTACACGGACAATTTTCTAATGGAGGAGATAAAGGTTCTTGAGGAAACCAGAGGCATGGGGCTACCAAATTTCTTTCCTCACTCGGCTTTTCTCATGCTCCTGCAGAAAAAAGTAAATGAGATATCAGGAGCTCCAGTTCAGTTTCTCTCTGTCGTATGGGACTACACTGAGACAGTGGTGGTGGTTCCTGTTTTGATGCGTCATGCAGAACATTATCCACAACTAGAGTCATCTACAAGAAGGGCAGCCCAGAACCTTATTGCTAAGAGGAAGAAAATGTCAGTTGATCGAGTGGTGGAGATAATTGAGATGGAGAAGTCCACACAGATCACTTTTGATGGTTTTGGGGAAGTTGAAGTTGGCCATTTGCGGCTCCTCCCTATTATTAGAGACCAAGCATTTGACAAAAAAATGAGAATTACCGCATACCAGAAGATTGTTCTGAAAAGACTTGTTGATTGCATGGCTCTGCACCTGCAATTTAGTGTTAAGAGTCTGGTGAACATGAACATGAACATGGAGATGGAGATAGTGAATGAACTCATGGCCCCTCATGGTGGTGGACTCGAACAGTTGCTAGAAGAAGCGCCGTCAGTTGTCATAAAGCGTGAGAGATTGAACCAAAGTCTCAAGCTGCTGACGGCCTCTAAGGAAGTTGTTGCTAAGGTCATGCACAGAATTGCCATCAATGCCGATTAGGATTTTGCATGTTGCTTTTAATTTCTTGGTTCTTGTCACAGTTCACCTTATCTTGTCTCACATATTTGAAGTTTTCTGCTTTGGTAGTTTTGCTTGCCAGAATGCCTGAAATCCAATATCATTCTGATGGGAAACTCTTCTGTGGCATTAATGTTATGTTTGTGTTTGGTAGTGTGTTGCTAAACTATTTCAAATAATGCATTGCAAAGTAATGGAAAGTATTATGCATTAGTAGATGATATTGTCTTGTCCATTTCAGCTGGTGGATTTGCAATTAGACTTTTTTCAGATGCATTGCTGAAAATAATTATTATGGTAAATATTCCAAAAGGTTGCCAACCTTCCAATCTAACTGATGTTCCATCTTTCTTTCAGCTAATTTTTTCAAATTACTATTTTTCACAAAAAAATTAGGGTAATTTAAAAAAACATATCTCCTAGAATTTGACAATTAGCAACTTCCCTCATGTGGTTTCTGACAAATGTATGAGCATCTCCAACCCTTACTCTCAAATCTTGACTCAAATTTAAATTTAAGTAAAAACATGCTCCAAGTCTTTACTTAAACTTATATCAAATGAAGATAAACTCAAATTTTTACTCAAATCAGTTTTCATTCTCCTTCAAAGATCTAATAATCATATTTCAACCTCCATTAAATTTAAATTTTTGCCCACCTTTAAATATGAGTTTGTCCATTAAAACCCTTTGTACCCAATTAAGTTTTTTAGTTAAACTTGACTTAAATTTGAATCAAGATTGGAGATACTCTAAAGAGTTGTTGCTAGTTGTCTAATTTAGCCCACTTTTATTTTTCATTTAATCATTGCAAATTGATTAAAATAACCCCTAGGCTCTTATTATGAACAAACTTGGACTTTATGAGTATGTTCATGTGAAATAAAGGGCTGAGCTTTTTTCTCTACGCTACAAAATGTTAAGGATAATAATTATGGTCCATATAGGGGGCAAATAAAATATCCTCACTCGGACAGTTGATGGCAAGTTACATAGTCATTGCACCAATTAGACCTAACTGAGGTTTGGGTGAAAATGAAACAATGAGGATTTTGACAAAAATGGTGAAGGATTTGGAAGAAGAAAGTTATTGGACAAGAGAATTGATGAAAAATGTATGGCAGAATCGTTTTTTTCATTTTTAAATCAATCAAATCATGAAGAAGAAAGAGAAGTCCCACAATTATAATAGCAACAATTATTTGCTTTACTTGTTGATGCTAACCCTACCATCCATTTAACTGCTATAAATTCTTTTCTTTGGTTCCTTATGCTTGAGTAACCTAATGAATATTCATCACGACACATGATTAAAGAGTAACATGGAAACAAAAGACCTTCAAGTACTTGTATTTGGACTAATAAAACGAACTAGGCATAACAAATATACCAAATGATTTAGAACCAAAGCTTTATGGATATTAGTTTATCAAATAGTAGTCTCAATAAAGTTCAATATCATCTCCAATTTTCTTGCGCGATTTCAGACATTCAAATGTGTATAGGTGAGAACTACAATCATCTTTTGGGATAAAAATATAAAATTTTTCCTATTTAAAAGATAAAAGGTGGGCCAAAAGGCTAGATGAGGAGAAAGAAAGAGAGGTACTAACCTTTGTTCTCATCACTACCGCGATCTATGTTTACATCAATTCATATTCCTCATTACAGCCTCTGAGAATTGTTATTAATGATTCATCCCTCCAGGCAATAATCCAGAAGATTCAACTAGCTTAAAAAAAGAGCATAAACGTGATATTTATGGTGGAAGTTAGGTTCCATATCCAGTGGGACCTCATTACACAAATGCAACAAAATGCGTGATCGTTGATCGACAAAACTTAATGAAATTTGGGAGGCTAGACGTCGAATTCATTAATTGGAGGTGGAAACCAGATGACTGCGAGGCATGAGCTACCTCTGTTTGATGCAACTCAGTTCTTGGAACTCGTCAAACAGTCAAATGGAAGTCTATGGCCTTTGTTGGGACTTACTGGTAAGGAACCAAATGCAGTCATTGGTGTACCTTTAAGTTCTTATAACATACACTTGTTTACTGCTTGCCTTGAATTCAAGTTAAAGTCGATAATGGCCTGATTTGTGTTGTGTCTAAGTTTTGTTGTGTCAAATCTTGTTGAAGTCATAATCAATCCATTTATTGTAGCACATAGTTCGGTTTTTGTAATGTAGTGTTGTTTTCATGTCAAGCATATGTTTGAATTTATGATGACTCATTTATTAAGCAAGTTTGACAAATACACGTGTTCATCATTCAAACCCGCTAAGACTAAATGTATACCCATTAATTCCATATAAATTTCGTGTTGCAATAGTGTATCGTGTCTAGAATTCACAAGCTTAATTGAAGTGGAAGTGGTTTATTTTTTTTGGTTATTTTTAGATGGCAAAACCCATGGATGTATCTTACATTCTTAGATACAACATACAAGATTCTATCGCCGACTTTATTTTTTATTGACAATCAACAACAAATATTTTATTAATATAGAAAAAGAGTAACACGAGGGACAAGACGTCCATCAATATGAAACAACATAAGAGTAGATGCAACAAGCTAAAAAGTGAAGATTACAAGCCACACACCGACTTCCAACAAGCCCAAATCAAAAATCAAGGAATTCCAAGAAAAAGGATGAACTTAATCATAGCAGCTTTGTGGTCCACTCACTTAGTTAAATCAATGCTGATCCTAATGTTCATTCTCTCAGCAGCTTCTTGGACCTCTGCTTAGATCAGGTTGATGAGGCCTTGGTCGCTCAGGTAGAGAATTTTGATTTTGCAATCATCTCATCTGGGCAATAGTTCTCTAGGCACTCTATCTACTATGAAAGTGGCAAGGTTGTTGGGTATCATTTTTTCCATGAAAAAAAATCGCCAGCCAGGTATCAGGGACACAGAATGGCCTGCGGCTGGAACCACCTTTCAAGCCCTTCAAGCCTTCAAAACTTCAAGAGGGTGACATTTTTTAGGATGTTCTCACCTCCAGATTTTGAGAATAGGTAGTGAAATAATGTGGCAATTGTGTAAGAACAAAGTCATTCTCAAAGTAAGAGACGAAAATAGATTGGAATATTATAGAGTTTTATTTTACTCAAGTTGAGGAACTAAGAGCAACAGACAAGGAAGGGAGGAAGAAGGGATTGAAATTTAGGTTGTTTGATACCACTAAAGTAATGGTGTTGAGGCCAGATGGTCACTGGCCACATGAAAATATGAGCGTGACCGTAGCTGATTGTGTCCACTACTGCTTGCCAAGCCCCATTGATAAATGGAATGATTTTTTGCTTCATACGTTAGAACTAGAAGTTGAAGGAGTGATTGTTAGGGAACTTCAGCAAAATGTTCCAAAAAAAAATTTTGTTATATATTGGATAACCGCATTGATATCTTTCTCACCCTTCAAAAATCAACCTAGACGGATCAAAAATTAAAGAGGCAAAAACCTGTTCGTCTGTGTGTGTGGGCGTGAATAAGGCCACATAGATATAATCACCCTCAGTAAGTCGAAAAAATAGGCCACATTAATAAAAGAGAGTTTCAGTCGATTTTCTAGGGCATTGTTCCACCCAATGTCATCAAATTATTATTGAGATTCATTCTTATCAAACAAGAATACTTGCATAAAGATGGAGGGAGTTGGTATATTTTAATAATTATATAATTTATTGTACCAATTAAATTGATTAATTGATTTATTCATTTATAGGGTTAATTACATTAGAGGTCCCCAAAGTATATAGTTTGTCTCATTTTATTCCCTAATGTTTCAATTGCATTATTTTGATATCTGAAGTATTAAATATGTTTATATATGGTCATTCAAGTAGATAACGTTCAGATTGTTAACAATATTTTATCATAAATTTGTCGCGTAAATAATTTTAATAGCTCTTAAACAAAATTTAGACAGTTCTTAACAAAAAAAAAGTGTAATATGAGTAGTTTTTGACCAAAATTTGGATAGCTCATGATCATAACTCTGTAATTTAGGTAAGTATTTAACCAATATTTGAGTAAAAATTTGGTTAAGAATTATCCAAATTATTTTTTGTCCATATTTAAGTATCATATGTCAAGTTTATGATAAAAAATCGTTAGCAATCTAGATATTGTCTGTTTGAGCGACTATATAAAAACATATTCAATACTTCAATGACCAAAATGATTCAATTAAAATATTGGGGATCAAAACCAGATAAACTTCATACTTGGGGACCTCCAATGCAATTAATCCTCATTTATATGAATACATGTTTCATCACCAATGACATATCTCACGATGATGAGCTCATTGAATTCCAAGAAAGAATTAGAAATTTTAAAAAGATGAATATAATTGCTATTATTATATATCGTTTGAATTGTCTTTCGGATTGATTTTATTTTACAATGAAAATACTTACCCTTATGCAAAGAAGATTTGGAAGACCTTGCAGCTAAAATAGGATACTAAACAAGTTGGTATAAAAAATTAGGTCGTTAGCCGTTTCTTCGTTACCAAATGGTGGAAAGAAAGTCTCTAGTAGAAAAAGCACAAAACTTTCAAATGGTTGCACTAAAACATATTTTTAATAAGATACTTGTAATATAGAGTTATTTTGAACTCGTTCTTGCAAAAGTAAAATTCAGATACTTGTAAATACTTGCATGACACGGATATTTGTTAAGTTCAGGAGATTTCAACGAAATTCGAACCACAACTATCTCCATGGGTTTGTGAGCATCTTTTAATGTAGGCGTCTTTAATCGATAACCTCCATCTTCCATGGACGAACACGCTTGAATTCCGGCTAATCACCATAAAAATAAGCTCAAATTAAAATCAAGTGGATTTATTTCAGTTTTTGTAGTGGGGTAAGTTATCAAAAACTTTTAAAGTTCTTTGAAGTATTAAATGAAGTCGAAAATTTTAAAAAATCGAAGTGGGGGGTCACTATCTGTAGGATGACCTGTATATTTATATTTATTTATGGAGGGATAAAGAGATGGAAGGCTAGTCCCGGGGTTATTCCTTAGTAAAGCAGGTAATGTGAGACAGAGAGTAGGATTTTTTTGGTAGTGTAGGTATGTGCTATTTTTTATTATGTAAAATTATTTGTTGTCATTAATAAAAAGAGAAAAGTTGGGCCCTCTTATTTCTAATATAGATTTAGTTATGTATAAAATTTATTAATCTTAAATTTTATTGGGCTAAATAAATTTATTAGATAAAAATTATAAATAAAATTAGGACCCCTTTTTTTTTTTTTTCAGAATCTTAGGCAAAGGTTTAAGTGGTTTAGCTTTGAAAAGCATAAAGAATTTGTACGATGTTTCTCTGCTTAAGCCTTAAGATTACACTTTTTTTTTTCTGCCATTGTAAGGTTACACTTTTTCATTCTTTTTGGTACATTTTCTTTTTGATTGTTGACGACTTTTACGCCCGGAAGAAGAGATAAAAAGAGTGTAAATTGAAAAACTCGTTGAAGAAGGGACCCACTCCGCCGAGCCAAGCACTGACCCGAGCCACTAAAGCAATAACCCGAGCCACTAAAACATTAAGGGGCTATTTGATAAGGGAGTATGGGAGTTTGGGAATATTAGTTTGGAGAAAATAGTTCAACTGGTCTAAAAAGTTTATGTTTGTATAGAAAATTTAGTCCCGAATTTTTAAACCTGGCCCAAAAATAAAATTCATAATCATAAGTTTTGTCAAACCTAAGAGAATGGTGGGTTCAAAAAGATGGGTAAGAAGTTAAAGATTTAAAAGACAATTGTACTTGGGGCTGTTAATCGAACAAGCCCAAGTCGAGTTCGAGCTGAGCTTGAAAAACTTATTTTTTAATTGAGCTTTAAAAGTTGTTCAAATTCGGCTCGTTTAAGAAATGAGTTGAGCCTGAACGAGCCGAACTCGAGTCTAGCTCGAGCCCAACTTATCGAGTTTGAACCTAGCTTGTAGGGTTTGTTTTTTAAACGAGCCTAAAAATTTGTTCAAGTTCGAGCTCGTTTAAAAAAATGAACCGAGTCTAAACGAGCCGAACTCAAGCCAAGCTCGAGTAGTTCAGTTTGATTAACATCTCTAATTGTACTCCTTAACATGGATATATATTGGATTGATCAAGGATAAAATACTCATTTATAGGACAAATAATTATTAGTAATTATGATATATCTCTGAATTCTACATGCGTACATGTTGTATACCAAACATGGGTATGAACCGAATTGAATATTGAATCTTATCTTACAAAGAAGGAGTTGGGTTTGGAAGAGTTTAGATAAATCAATCCAAACTCTTCTTCAAAATTCATCCAAATAAGCTCTAAAAGAATTTAATAACGGTATAGCCAAAAAAAAATTCATATCATATTTTTAAAATTTATTATTTTAAAAGGTATTTTTATAATTTTTATGAGTCATTTTATAATTAAAAAATTTATTATTTTTGTTGTTGATTTATCACTATTATAGGTGTTTTAAAATATTTGTGGAAATTAATTTTATCAATTTTTTTAAATACAAAAAATTTAATATTTTTGTGGATGATTTATTACATTTATAAATATTTTTATCATTGTTGTGGTAGCTATTTTTATAATATTTTTAGGTACCGTAATAATTATAAAAATACTCACAAATATATTAAAAGTTATTACAAAGATAAATTTTTGCATAATAATTTCGGTACCGTAGTTAAATCCGCGTTAAGGAATCTCTATAGAAAAATAAGTCCGGATAAAAGGTTCTAGGGAAAATTTTAACGACAATCCCTCTAGTTTATCATATCTTCAAAGACACCCTTTCTAGTTTCTGAATCTTCAATGACACCCTTTTAATTTAATTTAAATATCACTAACACCCCTACCATTAAACTACTATTTCTAACAAAAATAATTCATCTAAAATACTAAAAATACCCCTATATAACCTCAAGTAATTTTTTTATACAAAATTTTATTAAAATTAGAGCTGTTAAATTTTTTAAAAAAATCATAAATAACAATTTAGGTAAATAATTTGTTAGTAAATACTAATTTGTTATTTACTAATTCGTAAATTTTAAAAAAATCGAGTCTATTAAATTTTTTTTTACATATTAAAATTTGAATCGATTTGGACTCTACCCGAGTTGTTAGCGCCGATTAAAATTTTCTTTCGAGTTGATTAAAATTATATTTTTTTACTTATTAAAATTTGTGTCAATTAAAATTAGATTTATTAAAATTTAAGTCAATTAAAATTCCTATATTTTTATATATTAAAATTTGGGCTGATTAAAATTCAATGCAAATTAATTAAAATTTGATTTGAGTCGATTAAAAATAAATTGTTATTGTCAAACAAAATTTTAATTAGCCCAAATTCTAATACTTAAAAAAATATAATTTTTAATTAGCACAAATTTTAATATGTAAAAAAATAAATTTTAATTAGCTTGAATTGAATTTTAATCGGTTTGAATTTAATTACATAAAAAAATTAGAAAATAGATGGGGTCTCATTTAAAATATACTTATCTCGAGGGGGTCTCATTGAAGATATGTTTATCTAGAGAGGGTGTAAATGAAATTTTTCCTCAAATATATAATGAGCAATTTAGTAAAATTACATTCTACTTAATATTTTTAATCTGACAGGGGGTATCAGTGAAGATTTAAAAATTAGTAGGTTTGTCCTTGAAGATAAGGTAAACTAGAGGGGGTGTGGTTGAAATTTTTCCAAAGTTCTATAAATCCTGTCACTTTAACTAGCCTTAGGAAAAAAGTAATTGTTGTTGAGACATAAAAATTGGGAAAAGTTACGGTATAATTGGCTTTATAGAATAAAAAATTATAATTTTTTAAAGTTAAATTATAATTTTTTTAAATTATAAGTTATAATTTTAAAAAATATAATCGATCATGAAAGATTGAGATCTATATGAAGAGTTTATGATCGATTATAACTTTCATTTAAGTAGTTATAACTTTTTTTAAAAAAATTATAATTTTATTATAAAAAATTGTAATTAAGGTATCAGTATCGTAAAGTTTCCGTACTAATATGATCATTCATAAAATGAAGAAATTCTAATAAAAAATTTATAATTTACTTTTATTATTGTATCACATCATTATTATATTATTAAATCAATATATTAAATAAAATTTTTATGTTTCAATAAGGTTATTCTTGAAGACTAAGCAACGTGTTGGTGATGGGAACCAACCTTGACTTGAGTTGACCTCACTTTAATAGATGCAGAGGTAGTCATGCCATAAGAATTTTTTCTCTTTAAGAAATTATTATTATTAATATTACAAACATAGAAGCACACGGCGAATAAAACTTACTCACTTTTTATGAATACAACTTACCACTTTTATTTTTTTATTCAATCAAAAAAAAAAAAAACTTGCTAGTTTTGTAACTTTTTTCTTTCTTTTTGATACGATAATAAAAAGTATCGTAACAAAAGAGATTCGCAACCAGTGGTCGGAAAACAAATAGGACAAATGACCAGGAATCGAGGAATGTGCCCCAAAGCAAATCATGCATGTCATCTCTTACATGTCATCGCCACGTTTCTTTTCTTAAGCTACAAGAGAATCCCACTTCCCACACCTCACTCTCGAGACTTTCCTGCTCCTTTTTAAACCCACAACATGTCAACAACTATCCAACATTACACAAATTCTTGTAGGAAAAATAACCTTACAAGTTACTACCTTGAACAAAATGGCTAAGAAGAACTCCAACATCCCTGAAACAAGCTCCTCTTCTGCTCTTGTTCCTATACTTGAACAACCCATAGCCATCATTGGTGATGAAAAACTGGCTATTCCAGTTGAGGCACCGATCGTGTTGTCTTACAATGATCGAATACGCCCACTGCTTGATGCAATTGACAAGCTCCGCCACCTTAACGTCATGCAGGAAGGTATACAGCTCCCAACAATTGTGGTGGTTGGTGACCAATCGTCTGGGAAGTCTAGTGTTCTTGAATCACTTGCTGGCATCAGCCTTCCACGAGGCCAAGGCATTTGCACTAGGGTGCCACTCATAATGAGGCTTCAGCATCACATAGATCCTCTCCCGGAGCTTCAATTGGAGTTTCTGGGCAGAACTCTCCAGACCGATGAGACCCATATTTCCGATGCCATAAATCAAGCAACTGATGATATTGCTGGCTCTGGTAAAGGCATATCACACACCCCATTAACGTTAGTTGTGAAGAAAAATGGCGTACCAGATCTTACAATGGTTGATTTGCCTGGAATCACTAGGGTGCCTGTTCATGGGCAGCCTGATGATATATATGAGCAGATATCAGCCATAATAACAGAGTACATAAAACCAGAGGAGAGCATTATCTTGAATGTTTTGTCTGCAACTGTTGATTTTCCGACTTGTGAATCCATTAGGATGTCACAGCGTGTGGACAAGACCGGCCTGAGAACTCTGGCTGTTGTTACCAAAGTCGACAAAGCTCCCGAAGGTCTGCTAGATAAAGTAATGGCAGATGATGTGAATATCGGGCTTGGCTATGTATGCGTTAGGAATCGCATAGGCGATGAATCTTATGATGAAGCTCGAAAGGAAGAAGCTAATTTATTCGAAACCCACCCGCTTCTCTCAAAGATTGACAAATCTATTGTGGGTATTCCAGTTCTGGCCCAAAAGTTGGTGCGAATTCAAGCTACAATAATAGCAAAATGCTTGCCAGAGATTGTTAGAAAGATCAATGACAAGCTGCGTGCAAACATTTCAGAACTCAACAGAATGCCCCATAATCTGACTTCTGTTCCAGAAGCAATGTCTGCTTTGATGCAGATTATTGGTTCCTCCGTGGAGTCTCTTAGGAAAGTGCTCTTGAGAGGTGAGTTCGAGGAATACCCAGATGACAAACACATGCATTGCACTGCTCGTCTTTCAGAAATGCTCAATCAGTGCGCTCGGGAATTGCAAAAGAGTTCAGAAGATAACTACAAGGACAATTTTCTAATGGAGGAGGTACGAGTTCTTGAGGAAACCAGAGGCATTGGGCTACCAAATTTCCTTCCTCGCGCGGCTTTTCTCATGATCCTGCAGAAAAAAGTAAATGAGATATCAGGAGCACCGGTTGAGTTTGTCTCTAAAGTATGGGAGTACATTGAGAAAGTGGTGGTTGCTGTTTTAAAGCGTCACTCTGAACATTATCCACAGCTAGAGTCATCTACAAGAAGAGCAGCCCAGATCCTTATTGCCAAGAGGAAGGATATGTCAGCTGATCGAGTGGCGGAGATAATTGAGATGGAGAAGATCATAGATTATACTTGCGATCCTGAATATCTGACAGTATGGGGTAAGCTCATGGCTAGTAAAAACCTCTTCCTTGATGTTATGAATAATTATTCGAGGTGCACACTGATCACCATTGATGGTTTTGGGGAAGTTGAAGTTGGGCATTTAAAGTCCTTCCCTAATATTAGAGACCAAGCATTTGACATAAAAATGAGAATTGCAGCATACTGGAAGATTGTTCTTAAAAGACTCGTTGATTCCATGGCTCTGAACCTACAGTTCAGTGTTAAGAATCTGGTGAACAAGGACATGGAGACGGAGATAGTGAATGAACTCATGGGTCCTCAGGGTGGTGGACTTGAAAGGTTGCTAGAAGAATCGCCTTCGTTGGCCATGAAGCGTGAGAGATTGAACAAAAGTCTCAAGCTGCTGAAGGACTCTAAGGAAGTTGTTGCTAAGGTCATGGACAGAATTGCCATCAATGCTGATTAGGTTTTTGCATGTTGCTTTTAATTTCTTGGTTCTTCTCACAACTCACCTTTTATTGTCTCACATATTTGAAGTTTTCTGCTTTGGTAGTTTTGCTTGCCAAAATGCCTGAAATCCCATATCATTCTGATGGGAAACTCTTCTGTGGCATTAATGTTATGTTTGTGTTTGGTAGTGTGTTGCTAGCCTATAATGCATTGCAAAGTAATGGAAAGTATTATGCGTTAGTAGATGATATTGTCTTGTCTATTTCAGCTGGTGGATTTGCAAGTAGACTTGATTAAGATGCATTGCGGAAAATGATTTAAGGATTATTATGGTACATATTCCACAAGGCTGCCAACCTTCCAATCTAACAGATGTTCCAACCTTCTTTCAGCCAATTTTTCTAATTACTAGTTTTCACAAAAAAATAGGGTAATTAACAAAAAAAAAATCTCATGGAATTTGACAATTAACAACCTCCCCAATGTGGTTTCTAACAAAACCGTCAATTATGCATTTGCTGGTGTGTGAGCATCTCCGGACCATACTCTCAAATCTTGACTCAAATTTAAATTTTAGTAACACCATGTTAAAAACACCATGTTTAATTCTTTACTTAAACTTATATTAAATGAAAATAAACTCAATTATTTACTCAAATTAAGGGAGATTCAAAACCTTTACTTAAAACGCCAATGACCAATTTCATTCTCATTCAAAGATCTAATAATCATATTTCAACCACCTTTAAATTTAAATTTTTATCTACAGTTAAATTTGAGTTTGTCCATTAAAACCCTTTTGTATCAAATTAAGTTTTTTACTCAAATGTTGACTTAAATTTGAATCAAGGTAGAAGATACTCTAAAGAGTTGTTGCTAGTTGTCTAATTTAGCCCACTTTTATTTTTCATTTAATCATTGCAAATTGATTAAAATAACCCCTGTGCTCTTAGTATGAACAAACTTGGACTTTATGAGGTTGTTCATGTGTGAAACAAAGGGCTGAGGTTTTTTCTCTATGCTACAAAATGTTAAGGATAATAATTATGGTCAATATAGGGGGCAAATAAAATATCCTCACCAGGACAGTTGATGACAAGTTACATAGCCATTGAACCGGTCAGACCTAAATGAGGTTTGGGTGAAAGTGAAACAATGAGGCTTTTGACAAAAATGGTGAAAGATATTGAATAAGAAAGTTATTGAACAAGAGAATTGATGAAATATGTAAGGCAGAATCGTTTTTTTCATTTTTAAATCAATCAAATCATGAAGAAGAATTATTTGGTTTAATTGTAGACGCTAAATCAACCATGCATTTAACCCCTATAAATTATTTTCTTTGGTTCCTTGTGCTTGAGTAACCTACTGAATTTCCATCACGATACATGATTAAAGAGAAACATGGAACTGGAAGGCCTTCAAGTACTTGTATTTGGACTAAGTAAAATGAACTAGACATAACAAATATGCCAAATAATTTAGAACCAATGCTTTATGGATATTAGTTTATCAAATAGTAGTCTCAATAAAGTTCAATATCATCTCCAATTTTTTTGGGCAATTTCAGACATTACAATGTGTATAGGTGAGAACTTTGAGATAAAAATATAAAAATTTTCCTTTTTAAAAGGTCAAAAGGTGGGCCAAAAGACTAGATGAGGAGAAAGAAAGAGAGGTACTAACCTTTGTTCTCGTCACTACCACGATCTATCTTTACATCAATTCATATTCCTCATTGCACTCTCTGAGGATTGTTATTAATGATTCATCCTTCCTGGCAATAATCCCGAAGATTCAACTAGCATAAAATAAGATCATAAATGTGTTGTGTCTAAGTTTTGTTGTGTCAAATCTTGTTCAATTCATACTCAATCCATTTATAGTAGTACGTAGTTCGATTTTTGTAATGTAAATTTGTTTTCATGTCAAGTATATGTGAGAGTTTGTGACGATTCATTTATTAAGCAAGTTTGATAGATACATGTGTTCATCATTCAAACCCACTAAGACTAAATCTATACCCATTAATTCCATATCAATTGCGTGTTGCAATAATGTATCGTGCCCAGAATTCACAAGCCTAACTGAAGTGGTGGTGGCAGCTTATTTTTGTTGTTTATTTTTAAATGGCAAAACTCATGGATGTACCTTACATTCTTACGTACAAAATACAATATTCTAATGCTGAGTTTATTTTTTATTGACAATCAACAAAAAATATTTTATTAATATATAATAAAGATTAAATGAGGGGTAAGAAGTCAGTCAAAGGGTATTCAGATTAATTTATGCTTAGTTTAATTAATTTTTTTTAATTCAGTCAAAGACAGATTATCTATGACAACACTAATGCTCCGTTTGGTGGGAATGATAGAAAATAGGAATGATACACATTCTTTCTTTTATGTTTAGTTGGATAGAGAGAAATTAAAAATGATTGATTTTTTTTTTTTGTGCTGACTAAAATTAGGGATAACAATCGAGTCATGTCAGATTCATGTTGAGTCATTACGGGTTTATGTCGAACATTATTCAAACCTAACTTAACTCTTTTAACTAATTGTGTTGTGTCATGTTACGAGTTGACCTGTTTATTTCCGTGTCATATTCGTGTTCTTATTCGTGCTAACCCACATAAACATTAAATAAAAAATTTAACGCTAATATTTTATTTTCACTTAATTTAATCCATGTTAATATTTTTTTACAAACTAAAAATTAACTTAAATAAATATAATAATAATAAATAAAAATATATTTTTTATTTAATAATTATGTTAGTTCTTAATAAATAGTTTCAAATAATTAATATTTTATGTCTATAATACTAGTTAAACATGTTAGTTTTATGTTACCATACAAACGAGAAAATAGAGAAAATATTTATTTATAAATAAATGGGTTGATGGCGTTAATTTTGAGTTTGACTAGTTGTACTGAATATGAGCCTTTTATAATTTTTGTTCGCGTGTCAGGTTATTTTCAAGTTCGCGTTGAGATATAATCAAGTTCATGTCATAAAATTCGTGTCGAGTTTGAGTCGTATCATCGTATTGAGTCAAAAATTTTCACCCCTAGTTAAGATGGAAAAAATATTTGTTGTAATTTTAAATTTTTTTTTTATTTTTTTATTTTTAAATTTATTTTTAAGAAAATATAAATAAATAAATAAATAAATTTTATCATTGTATTTTTATATGAAATTAATGTATATATCAAAAGATATATAGACAAATAAGATAAATCTTAAGACAAACAATTAACTTTTTATTCACTTTTCTTTCGATTTTGGATGGATTGATTTTGGTGAGTTAAAAAAAAAATTAATTCATCCATTTTTTCATCTTTCCTATTTTCATTCATTACCAAACATGATGTTTTATTTATCCCTTCAACTTTCTATCCTTCCATTTTTCCATCATACCAAACGAAGCATAAAATATTCATAAAAGATAAATCCATCATAGAATGACCTTAAGAGATTGTTAAGATTTGAACAACTCATTCTTGATATCACTTGAATTACAAGTTCTCAGATATGGAACAATAATATTATTTGGACCTATTTTTTTGACCTAATTCATCACAATCATTAGATTAACAGCTGGTCTCAATAAAATATTATGGTCCACTATTAATCCAATAATTTTAAATAATTAGGTTAGTAAATTATGTGAATAAATTAAATCCTTCATATATAATTCCCATCTAGTTTTTTAAGCTGATGATAGTTCTTTTCGTTTACTTCTAGATTTATCTCCTAACCGAGCTTGGGTTTTAAGTTTCTAATTAATGTGAATAAGGTTTTATAGTGATAATGATGAATTTAAGTCTAAGTCTCACTTCGAGTCCAAAGCTTCTAATGGGCTAATTAAAGACAAATCCGACGGTCCTTCTAGATGACATCTCGCATGTTTGGGCTAGACCACGGCCTTGTCCCATGAAAAACTTAAGATCGCTCAACCAAGACCATTTACCAGGCCGGGCCCCAATGTGCTCGACTGTAGACCTCTGCTCGAGAAGTTTAGCCCAACACCAAGCTGACCTGACACAACCCTAATCACGCTACAGGGAAAGGGGACATAAGGGCAACACTTGACAACTCTGACGAACAAATTAGGAGGGACCACCGAATCAGCAAAAAAAAAAAAAAATTATGAAAACTCTAACGGCAAGGTGTATAAATAGAAGACGATAGTACTATGTAAAAAATGAGAGATGTAGCATAAAGAGAGAGTTTCAGAGGATACTTAAAAAATATATTATATAAGGCACTTAACTAAGACTTATAATTGTTACCTTCTTTTCAAATAATATAATCCTCGTGGGATAAAAGTCTCTATTACAGTAGGCATATATTTATTCTTAAACCGAGGTGAATTACTTATATTTTTTTATCTTTACTTCAATTCCAAGCCCTACCTCACACTGTCTCAAGCACACACCAAGCCCCACTGGGCCTAAACCCTTTGTTGTTATGTGATTAGGTAAAGAGATTTCGAATGCCGTCAAATAGAATAAATGAAATAATCTCGGGAAAACACACAAATATTGCATCAAATTGAGTGATCTTAGAGAAAATTTTGGAGAACGTAATGGCTGTACCATTATATCATGATTTGTCGTTATATCAACTAAATATCAAATTCATGAGTTCGAGATCACCTCCGATAACCATAACTAATAGAGTAATGTTATTGAAACATAATTTAGAGACATAATGAGTTGTCACCAATGATATGATAATGAATTCATTAATATTATAATATGACCCATCATTAAATATATTTTACTATCATTTCATTGGTGACAATTTATTAAGTTCTCAAAGTATTAGTGTAACTAATATTTGGGATAGAACTAGAAATTTTTTACATTGGTGACAACCTAAGACTTATTAATAAATTCAATTTATAACACTAATATATCAAGTGGAGCCGCAAGAAAGAGGCGATGAAAAAATTAATCATCCTCAAATGTTCAATTGAATCGGAAGTCTTTGATTATAATTTTTTTTTTTAGAGAATTACATTTAAATCTCTTGAAGTTTGTTACTTAATTACTCAAATTCATTGACATTTGAAATATTACACACATTCCCCCTAAGATTTGTACGAGCGTAATATTTATATCCCTGTTATAAATATATCCTTTAATAAATTACACTTAGACTTCCTTAAAATTTGTGAGTATATAATACTTAGGCTTTTTAACTTTAAAATATTATATTTAGACCAAAAATATTTCAATCAAATATAAAATATAAAATATTTTAAATTTTATAACTAAAATTCATGTTTTATTGTATCATTTATTGAAATAAAATCAAAAATAAAAATTTAATATTTTTTTTAAAAATTGTAATTAGTATACAATTATATTGTCTATTATAATTTAATTTAGTTGACCAAATTAAAATACCAAACTACCCCAATTAAATCTAAAAGACATTGTGTCCATTACAGTTTAATTTCTTGTTTAATTTTTTAGTTTTGTTCTAATAGACAGTATAAATATATACTAATCATGTGTTTTTTTTAAAAAAAATAATTTTTTACTATTAATTTTATTTCAATAAATGACATAACAGAATATGAATTTTGGATGTAAAATTCATATTCTATTATGTATGACTTAGAACAATTATTTAATTTTTTTTAGTTTTATTCCAATAGATAGTGTAATTATAGACTATTTACAATTTTTTTAAGAAAAAATTAAATTAATTTTTTATTTTTAATTTTATTTCAATAAATGATATAATATAACATGAATTTTAGTTGAAAAATTGAAAATATTTTATATTTTATATTTGATTTGAGTATTTTTTGTCTAAATATAATATTTTAAACTTAAATGATAAAATTTTAGGGGAGTTTAAGTATAATTTATTAACGGATATATTTACAACAAATGTCTAATTGTTACCCAAGTACAAACCTCTCGAAGTCTGTGTGTAATATTTCAAATATCAAAGATCTTAGTGATTAAATGTCAAACCTTAGGGGTCTAAGAGACTAGAGTATTTATGAGAGATAAATTTTTCATGACTTGATCCTAAGAAATTATCAAGATTTAAACATAAAATATCTGAATTTATAATTTATCTTTATTATTACTTGAGCTACCTTGAAACTAAATTATCATTTTCAATTGAATAAAAAATGAGAGGAAATACGATTCAATCGATGAATTGGGGCTACGTTAGCAGAATTAATCCATTGAAAGTAAGTTTTATGGCCCACCGGCTCAGCAGAATTAATCCATTGAAAGTTGGTTTTCATAGCCCACCAGTCTGTTTCACTTTCCAATGTAGATCTGGCCCTATGCAACAAGCAATTAGAAGGACAAAAGCCAACATTTCAGCATAATGTTGACAAGTTGGACAGCTGGTCACACTCAAACTGACCAACAGGTGATCTTAATAACACCAAAACCCTTTTCCCTATGTTGGGGCAGCGTTTGTGAGCTTTTTTTTAAAATTTTTTTAAATACCTAGAAATACAAAGTTATTTTGAGAATAAAATTTAAATACTTTTACTTAATTATAAATCACATGTATTAATTAAGTACGATAAACATTAACGAAAGTTGAACCCCGATCTTTGAAGGTCAACTCCACATCGTCGCACTACTTGTGCAGGTTTGTGAGCATCTTTTGATACAGAAGCCTTTAAACTTGAACCTCAATCTTTCGCAGACGAACAATCGATAAGATTAATAAATACGTGTCAAGAAATGATCTTTCTATTCTCTAAAATACGTGTGACAGGAAGAAAAAAAAAATGAGAGATGGAAGATATGAGAGATTCAAGGGTCGTTTGATAACGCTTTTATTTTCGCGTATTCAAAAAAATAAAAAACAAATTATGAGGGACGGAAGATACGAGAGATTCAGGGGTCGTTTGATAACGCTTTTATTTTTGCGTCTTCAAAAAAATAAAAAACAGAGACAATTTTTTGTCTCTGTTTTGTGTTAAACACTGAAACAAAACATGTTTGAGAGTCATTTGTGCTTATCAAATTATAAGAATAAAAACAAAAAATATATTTGGTAGTTACTTCAAGTTATATTATAATTATTAGTTTTATAATATTTCCTACTATAAAATACACATCAAAACTCATAATTCATTGAGCTCAGCAAATAACTTAGACGAATATTCCAAGACACCACACTTTACATACATCATAGCTATAGATACAATTTTTTTTTTAAAGAAAGAGGAATTTTTTTGAATGAATCAAAAAATTACAAGAATCATAGAGAAAAAACCAATTTACATCACATATATGGCTTTAATCCATCAAAACACCCAAAAGCCAAGAAAATTACTTCAGTGTTCCTTCGAATACAACAACTTCACAACACCCAGATCAACCAGATTTCAGACCCATTACTCAACCATTATCATCACACACCAAGACCCTTTTGACCCTTAAAACAGGCAAACCCCTAAGGTCCTGCAACAAAGCCATTTAACCTCACTGGGCATACACATAGGACCAGAAAAATCAAAGTAGTTCACTTTTGGTACAATCGTTGCAGCCATAACAATTCCTACTTCATCCAAACAATCAAAGTAGTTCACTTGTGGTTAATTGCAACTTCAATTTGGGGGGTATGGATTGTAGTACTGGAATGATACCCAATTGGTTGTTTCGAGTTGGTGGCACTGTGATTTTGCTAGAATGATACCCAATTGATTTTGTTGTCAAACATTTCATCAAATAGGTGGAGAGCAAGTTGACATTCATGAAAACACCCAACTCATACACATACACAAACCCAACTCCAACTCATACACATACACAAGCCCAACTCATAATCACACACTGAGAACACACACAGACACACAGAAGTAAACATAACATACGAGAACACACACACACACAACCCTCACAAATCGACACACAACCCCACAATCTAACTCAAATAACAAATCTAACTCAGACAAGAGAGTGGCAGAGACAGACCTTTGGGTCTCGTTGCACAGACAAGAGAGAGACCTTCTGTCTTTGTTACAGAAAAAGAGGCGAGAGATAGATCTGACGAGTCATGTTGCACAGACAAAGAAGTGAGAGAGAAAGAGAGAGAGAGAGAGAGAGGAGATGGACAATGAACTGAGAGTCTCGTTGCACAGAAGAGGGGAGAGAATTAATTGGGTTTTTATACTTCAACAATATGTTTTGCTGCTAAGAAGAGTCGAAGCTTGGATCTCATTAATTTCTCCTAGCCTTGCGCGTGTTGTCTCTGTTTCCCTTATTTCTTAAAACATCTTTTATTTGTTTCCATTTTTTTGTCTTTGTTTTCACATAACTAATATAAAACAAAAACAAAAACATAAAAAACAAGACAAAGACAGTAAACAAACAACCCCTCACTTTCTATCTTTAAAGGAAAGAAAGTAAGAATGATACATTTTCCTCTTTTTGTGTTTAATAGGATAGATGAAAAATGAAATTGATTAATTTTTTTTTGGTGCATGGTAAGATGGAAACAATATTTTTTTTAATTTTTAAGTTTTTTAAAAAATATAAATACATATTTTATCATTGTATTTATATATAAAATTAATATATATATATATATATATATATATGTGCGGGCTTGATCCTGCACGATATATATATATAAAAATATTGGGAACAGATCTCTCCCCTGGTGAACTTTGGGCGAGCCGATTGAGTGGCCAAACACACTGCTCGAAACAGCTTACGATCCTGGGGAAGGAGGAACGATCCGGTACGTGCGAAAGGTATTTCCTGGGACAAAAGAGAACAAGTTAGAAGGGCGCCGGAGTGTTTTCCGGCGTATCCCCTCCGACGGTCTAGTCAGTCTTTGAATGAGAGAGAGGAAGGAGAAAACACTGAGAAGGATATTTCGTAGTAGAGAGTTTGTGATTGCATACCTGTTTGCTTTTTGGGAGGGGTATTTATACTTTAGAAGCTCATGATTGCTGTCAGTGTGGTCAGTAGGTGATCATCAGGCACTGGCAGCGTGTGTATTGATTTGACAAGGAATGTCTTCTCTAATTGACTGCTCGGGATCCCGAGCAATCAATGTTGAGTCGTCGGGACGCCGACGGTACAATATGCTCCTTTCGGGAAGGATGTAATAAATGCTCCGTAATAGGAGCATTTATTGCCTTTCATATCCGAACCTTACCGCATTGAATGCGGTCTCGTCAACAGAAGGGCGCAATTAATTGTTTGCTTCCCAAAGCGCATGTCAGCAACAGCGTGCGGTTTGCCTGTTTTTGATGTGATATCATATGCCACGCGTCCGTCACGTATTGGCTATGACTTCTGTATTCCAGCATGTTCTGACATTACTTGTGTAAGACGGGGTCATGATGAATAGTCTAGACTGGCATAGGCTGATGTCCCGTACGTCAGTAACTTTATCCGGGAGTAGAGGAAGCGTCCAGGATGGAGTGACCCTCGGCGCCGAGGAAAGGCTCACCTCGGGGGACCAAGGGGTGGTGTGTTCCCGAGGTACATGGTGACCGAGGACACATGTCATTGTATAATGTACCGAATATGTGATCCTGTATGAGAGGTACCTCGGGGGAGAGGACGCTTTTGCCGATGGTGCTTGAACCCGAGCAACATTGTCCTAGAACCCCCCCCCCCCCCGAGGACGCGTGTCTTCATCATAGGCTTTTTCAGAAGAGTCCCATCAATATATATATATATATATCAAATGATATATGGATAAATAAGATATATTTCAACACAAATAATTAATTTTTCATCCACTTTTCTTCTAATTTTGGAGGGATTGATTTTGATTAGTTTGGAAGAAAAACTTATTCATCCACTTTTTATCATTTCTATTTTCATTATTTATCAAACATGATATTTTATCTATTCCTTCAATTTTTCATCTTTTTATTTATTCATCGTATCAAACAGAGCATTAATGATTCTGATTTAACACAAATTCTTTTTATAAACTAAAAATTGCCACTTGGCATTCGTATGTAACATATAAAATATAAATATAGAGAGAGAAAAAAAAATAAGGCTTAAGGACAGTGATGTCATTGTGCACATAGGTTTTTAAAACAGCAATATTGTAGGGACCTAATGATGTAAAATCATTGGATTAATTGTGGATTTTATCTAATATTGAAATTTTCAACTAATTCAATATTAGATGGAGCCCACAAGTAATCTAATAGTTTTATAACATTAGGTCTATAAATAAGGTTCTCAAATAAGGTTTAAATATCATTTCACTTTTCAAAAAACATAAGCAATTTGTACAATGTTTATATCTATAATAATAAGATATAATAAATTTTGAATTTATTTTCACTTTAAAATTTAATTTAATTTTAATTAATTTGAAAAAGTACAAGGACCGCTCAAATTAAATTTACTTTTAATTCAAAGGCCCACATTTCCTCTCACTTCTTCCATTTCAATCCAATGGATTACAATGCATCTCAACCCGAAATAAACATTTCAATCCACTAGCTTTCAATGCATCTCAACCCAAAATAAACATTTCAATCCAATGGCTTGCAATGCATCTCAACCCAAAAAAAATCCCGCCCATTAAAGCTACACCCACATGGCACCCGAAGTAACCCAATTCAAACACTCTCCTTTTCTTTCTCTTAATCTCTCACATCTTGCGTTTCTACAAAATAAGACCCAACTTAGGCTCCCTTTATCCTTTTCTTTCCCAAATCGCTCTTCTGCCGTGGCGCAAGTACCCCCCCCTCTCTCTCTCTCTCTCCCACTCCCTCTCACGACTCACACACACATATTCACACACATACACAGATCTCACACCCTCTACGTCTCTCTATCTCATGATTCTTAGACAGTCGAACACACACACACTAGCACACATATTGCACATACAGATACCCACCCACACACATACATCGCACATATAGATACCCATTCAGACACACATCACACTCACCCCACCCCACCCACCTATACACACACACACACACACACACACAATAGCACACACAACACATTCGTTTGATATTTTTGGTGTTTTGTATTGATTTGATATTTTTTGGTACTTTGCAACTTTCTATGAATTTTCTCATATTTGGTGTTTCTCATAATAGTTTGATAAATTTTGTAAGAAATTAAATGATAGGATTGTAGTATTTTTATTTGGGATTTTTCATAGTTAGGGTTTTGTAGTTGTTAGTGGTATTTGATTTAATGTTGTTAAGTTTATTTTGATTACGATTGGGCTTTAATTTCATTTTTTCAATTTTTTTTTAAATTGGATGTTAAGATTTGTGATGTTGACTTTATTATTTTCAAATTTGATATTAATTTTATAACATGGAGTTTTGATGATTAAATTTTGTGGAATTGGAATTTAGGTTTGCAATTAACCGTTGGAACTTTAAAATTGAATATTAGAGTTATTTTAATTGGAATGGGTGTTATTTTGATTGAAATATTAGGGTTTATTATTTTCATGAAATACTATATTTAGTGTTTTGATTGAGATTTAGTGTCAATTTCATTAAAGAGGGTTTGTTGGGTTTTTGCTAGTCAAATGAGTTGGGATGTTACGTTGATGATTATTGTCCGTTAATTGTATGAAATAATTTTTGGACGTTATTATAAGATGGGAATTTTATTGAATATTACATTCGTTAGTCACATTTTGATTGAATGTTATAGTTATTTGTGGTATTTGAGTGAATGTTATGGTTTTGAAATTCAATGTTAGGTTATTTTCATTGCGTTTAGGTTTTGATTTCATTTTTTTTAAATGACATATTTTTAGGGTTTTACAATTGAATGTTAGAATTATTTTGTTGGAATTAGTGTTAATTATATATAGTTTATGAAATTGACTGTGTAGCCACCACAATTGAAACTGCACAACCAGTGAAAATGGATGATGTTACTATTTTTTGTATTGTAAGTTCATCATTTCCTTAATTCTCTCTAAACATCTCTTATTTGTGTTTTTGAGATTACTTTTGAAATTAAATGGTCAATATTTGATTTCAGTCTCTTTGATTCTTTGGTCAGTGTCTAAATTTGAAATACTTTATTCAGATTGTGAGTTGATGTTGAAATGTTTGATGTCGGGGTATATATATATTTGATGTTGAATGACTTCTTCAATTTTTGAAAGATTGAACTCTAATTTTTGCTCCTTACTTCTAAATGATTTGAAATTTGTTTATTTGTCGGTTTTTTTTATGTACTTTGTAATGCTCTCTTTTCTAAGAGTGCTTCAATTTCTTATACAATGCTATTCTTTTTGTGTTTACTTGCTAGATGTGACGAACAGTAATAATTTCAGGACAATAATTGTAATGAAAGTTGTATTGAAGAAAATAATTGGGATAAAAGTCATATGTTTGATCGTTGAGGTGGAGGATAGTAAAATTAATATATTCGAAAGCTAATTGATAAATTTTTTGGTGTATTTTGGTGGATTTTTTTTTGGGGAAGTTATGTGAGTGCATCTTCACTTTTGGTAACTAACAGACAATACTTTATGTGTACATTTTTTTTTTCATCCTTTTATATTAACATCTTTTCACTTTTTCCAATATTGTTCCTTGATTTGATCAAAAAAATAATGGTTCCTTGATATTTTTACCTTCAAGATAGAAGATTACTAATTTTTTTAATGGATTTTTCCAATTCATGTTTCTTTTGTGAGTAAAATTCTTATATGTTAATACACGCACCTATGTAGGTATGTTTGGGTGGACTATTGAATGAGTCTTATGTAGAAGCTATAACAACTCAAATGGAGGTTTTTGGGGGATATGAATCCCAGAATTAAATATACCGTTAGTGTATATAGAAGTTAAATGACCCGTATCACAAGTACTTTTTTTT
>CAUOFW020005104.1:0-28487 GCA_963454935.2 Ilex paraguariensis | reverse complement strand
TTAAATAGGCTAATAAATCATGAAAAAAACCAGATGAAACAGAAATAATGAAATAATACTAAAATACAATCTAAAACCATAATCCTGAATTCACAAGCTTATCCTATTCCTTTTCGATCCCCATCACACCCTCAAACCATTGGTCTGGCACACGTATGTCTTTTAAATTTTTAACATAAATAGAAATGCTTTTCCAATTATAAACAACATTAAAAAAAAAAAAAAAAGTAAGACAAGTTAACATACCTACAAAATAAACAAAGCTGAAGATTTAACAATTGAGTGGACCAAGTGAAAAGATACACTAAGCACTCCTAAGTAAAAGGGTGACTAAGAAACATTTTTGTAACTGTTGCCTGTTCTTCCATACAGGAAATACTAAGAGCACAATTTCATGCCATTTCAGAGAAAGAAGCAAAATGAGGTCTTACCAGCTCTCTCTACTTTTATCCTTTGCTTCTTTCTCATACTTTTGAATTGTCCGATCGTCAACCTGACCACTAAGAAATAGTATTTGCCCTCCTATTGTTGACTTGCCAGCATCTGCAACCCAGAAAAATCACGCAAGTAACTGACCAGGTAATTCATTTAAAAACATCAACTAACCAACAAAATCAGACTGAACCTGTGTCAAACAGTAACAAAGCCCAACTTTTGGTCATTCACATTTTCATTAAACATTCACTTGAAACGTAGATTGAACATCAGAATTATAAAACTCCAAGGATCACTATTGATTATGAAGATAAAAAGGGAAGGGGGGGGGAGAGAGAATTTTTTGGAACAGAGCCAAAAAACACACATCAGGAGGCAAAGAAATGAAGCACAATTGTGAAAGTAATTATATTTTTTCTCGTGCATCAAAAATTGAATACATTTATTTGTGCTTGGCAAGTCAAGTAAAAAAATCACCTCAGAAAGATTGCCCATCTGTGGGTTGGTTCTGACCCTTTTTCCCTTGTTTTTCTTTTGGAGAGGTATTCCATCAACAAGATTTCAAAGTTCAAATTCAGATTTAGTCAAGTTGGAAATGCAATCAATTCTGGGCATCTAAAAAAACACAAAAGATTTAAATCCAATTATCCAAGTACTGCAGGTTAGCTTCCTAGGACAACCGGCTGGCTAGATCTAATTTTTTCTTATTTGTTCCAGCTTGAGCTAACTTTAAAGTAGTAAGTTGCTTCAGGGGAAAGTCCTTTCTCCTGGAAACAACCGTAGTATATAGACATACCTCGGGGAAAAAACTAATGGAATGAGTTCACAATTACTACCAAACAAAAGCCACCACCATTGTCCCTTAGAGAGAGGGAGCATCAAAAAAGGTCGTCAAAAAGGGCAAGGCACTGGAGGCCTAAAACTCATCCGGAGTTGGGGAATTACAAAAAAAAACTTTATGAACCTGGACACATCAATAAAACTGCCCTTCCATATAGATATTCGTGGCATGAACTTTGATGGCCCAATAATAAACTACAGTCCTTCCAAATATGAAATTAGTTCATATATTCATACAAGTATGGGATTTTCAATAAAACTTGTTACTTCCCAAAAAGAAAAAAGCCAACTCTATGGGAAACATATACTCGAATATTTTCCACTATTTTAGCACCCAGTATCAAAGAAGTTGCAGGAGATAACTTTGATACAAGATAACATTTACATGCACTTTTGCATGTCAGGGACAAGCCTCCTTGTTACTAAGTGTAACTGATACAGTATGGAACTCCACTGCCACAGGATTTCAATATTTGCTTCGTCTTAGCCGAAAAATGTAAGTTATAAATGCATACTACTGTTTATTTTTGTGATTCCAGATTTGTAAAAGAAATGTTCGACAAAAATCATGAAATATTAAAAATTTCAAACCAGAGTTCCAGAAATAGTGGAAACCAGTTTTTCCTATCAATTTCAACTCATAGCCACCAATTACATGAGATAACCCATCCAATAAAAAGTGATACTAAATCCAAATTTCAATATGTAACAGCCATTAAGGAATCGGATCCCATGGGGCCTTTGCATGATGTATCATATGCTACAAACAAGTGTGTCACCTTGCAGCCTATGAACCATGCTTTTTGTGGAAAGATATTGGAAACCAACATTTTTCCAAAGTATTCTCTCACTCTAAAACGTAGATAGTCCAATTCTGAACAAGGTTTTCGCAATTGCGAGTAAAAGACTAAGATTTGCTCAATCTATATCAACGCCAAGGATCAAAATTTTGTTTTGGTGCATTGTTTCGGTCACCTAAGAAATAGAAATGTTTCGATCCGTTTCGGAAACAGAATGAAAAAAAAATAAAAAAGTTCAAAATTATTTTTCACAAACATTGGTCGAAATATATCAAAGTATCTTGAAATATCTTGAAACATTGCGAAACAATTGTGCAAATACATTGGAATATTACAAAATACATCAAAACATTATGAAACACCTCGAATTATTAGAATTTCGATTCTATCACTGATTTGTTTCGATCTCCTTAGAAATAGGAACGTTTTGGACAATTCGACCGTTTTGAAACAAAATTTTGATCCTTGATCAACGCAATATCAAGTAATCTGCAGCATATTAAGAACCTTGGTGTGCTAAAACAAAATAAAAACAATGGCTAGATAAGATTATAAAACTGCAGTCCCCAAGTATATCTCTGCCAATATTTGACAATGCTCAACCAATAATACCTCTTTCAATTCCTCTCCTTTCTATGTACCATAAGCGTTGTATTCAAAGCTTTCCATTAACATCTCAACCTTTTTTTGTTTCTGAAGAGAAGAAATGAGACCTAAAGGTTACTAGGTCTTTACTATTATGATTGTACATTTACTTTGACAATTCTTACATGATAACATTTAATAAATACATTACATATCCAAGATGTTAAAGTCAAACAACAGATTTATGAGTCTACATCATGCAAATGAATGACTACATTCAATAACCTAATATGTAGAGGTGCATTTTTTTTCCATCTCCATGTAAATAATAAAGTGAGAAAGAGGCTTTTTTTCACATAAACTGATAATCACATATCTAACTCATCACCAGCAGATTAAAAAAAAGATCAAAAGGCTCAACTACAAAGACACATGCACACAAGTAACAATAAGGCACAAGCCAAGAAAATCCATCTTGTTGCAAGAAGCAACCAAAATATGCCAATAAAGAATGACACATCAAAATAGTCAATATTTACCAGATAATCAACATCACACTAAAATAGCACTATAATCCTTTCCAAAAGCCAAAATGTAGAACACTAGGGAAGATCAACATACCCACATGACCAATAAATACAACATTTAAGTGTCGCTTCCTGTTATCTTCCACCTCTTCTTCAGCATCTTCTGTAGGATAATAAGTGCAAGACATCATTACTGTACAGTAAAATGGAACCTGCTCATAAATCTCATTTGCAGTACAAAAAAATTGCCTCTCAACTTCAGGTGATATACATACTCCAAAAAGCGCCCCCACCCAACAAAAAAAACCAAAAGATCATAAAAAAGAGAAAAAGGGGAACGCTAAAACAGAAAGAAAAAAACAAACCTTCAATGACATTTTTGGTTCCACATTCACTGCCTTAGAATTTGCACACACCTCTTCCTTTAAACCTGAAAAAGAACATGGAATAAACACCCTGCATATTATACTATTTATAATCTGACAAAATTTTCTACCCAGCACCGCAACATGCATATATATCCCAATAATTCAGGGCCTTGTGGTGTTGGCATTGGTTAGATATATTCACAAAACAAACCTGTGCTTGTCAAGGAACACTCATGGGATAACTAAAAAGTTCTTACAGAAAACAAAAAGATTTCGCTGGAAAAATGGCATCGGACTTATAACTGCATGCAGTATTAGCCCTACACCAACTCAATCATGTAAAAAGCAAGATACGAGCAAGCAAAAAAATCCATTGTGAAAAAGTTGAACGACAATTATTTCTTGTGCACATTGTCGGGGGTACTACCTACCTTCTTCCATTGTATCAGGTTTCTTAACTTCAACAGGCTCCCCATCTTCTGCATTAGTTATCACACTATCTTCTGCTAGCATTGAATTGGCAGTTCAATAAGATGTCAAGGAATAGCTTCTCTTAACCATAATGATTTTGACAACTTTCAATCAGTCACAAATATTACTTCAGTAAGAGTCCTAATAATAATAAGGACCATAACAGTATTATGCAAGCAATAATTAATAAATTACACATCAAGCACACAAGGTTACCCAAGTGAAAAAAGAAATAGACAATTAAATAAGATTAAAAAGGGTGTTGGGTGGTTATTTGGGAAGAAATAAAGGGTAACATTGACATTTTACAAGTAGAGGCAGTTGAATAGAGTTAAAAAGCAAGTTATGGGTAGTTATTTGGAAAGAAATGAAGGGTATTATGGACGATTTTGGAGTGGACATGAATCCCCTCCTCTCCCTTTATTAATAGTATAGATATGCCAAAGTGAATCAAACAAAAATGCCTAGACATTCTATTGAATATAAATTAAATATGACTGGTTCCTAAACCAAGTGGTTTTAATGATGTTGTCAATAGGATTGGCCGGTAGTGAACGGGGAATACAAGGGGTACGCTAGTGTGGTGGGGTTTGTTTGTTTCTCCATACACATACAAGAAGAAAACACGTACAAATGCAATGCATATGGAGAGAAAAAGAGGCATGAATATGTCCAACTGTCTGTACATATGTAGAGAGACACTCGAGCCTTGAATTTCCACACCGTTTTATTCTTTTTTAAATACTATACTTGCCCCTTTCCTATCAAGCATTGCTCACAAACGGATTCTGACAGAAGGAGAAGTCCCTGCCTATTTCCAAGGCATGGGACTTCTATGTGCCCACATCCCAAGCCATAATTTGCCAAATTGTACCCTTCGAAAAAAAACCTGAACTCTCTCCTCAGCCCTCACACTCACTGATGCAACCACAAGTAGCCATGCCAACTAGTTTTGAAGCTCAGCCAATCCTGATGAAGCAGAGCCCTAGCGACTAATAAATGCAACCACAATTAGCATGCGATCAGACCAAAATAGAAGACAACATATTTGACATCCACAAGCCGAAAACGTACTAGGACTGATGAAAGCCTAGCTATTTGGACTGCCTCTTTAGGAAGTTTAGCACATTTCTTAGATTTTGGATGTTCTTTCTCTTTAGCTATTCTTAACCCTCATAAGCCAAATTTAAGAGTGGCATGTAATCTCAATAAGCATCATTAGAGACATTTATACGAATAAAATAATGAAAAAAAACATAAGTGCCCACTCAGGCTGATAATTACATGTAAGCATCATTACAAGTTGCACACACCGACACACAAGATTTTCCTTTATTTTCTACTCCAAAAATGTTTACCTTGTTAATGAAGGTGGTAAACTTGTACTTTTTCAGTCAACTTGTTAATTGTAAATGATAGGTGATGGTAGGGTGTGTTAGCATTACATATTTTACTGACTACAAGGATTTGAATAAAAACAAATCCCTTTTACTGAAAAAATGGTGTAAGACATAGAACGTGAAAAAACTATGCCAACTCAATCGTGGAAAGGCAGGAGAAATGGCGTAAATACCTTCTTCGACATTATCAGGTTTTTCAATTTCATCAGGCTTGCAATCCAGTGCATTAGCCATCACACTATCTTCTGTTAGGATGCAAGAAAATTCAAAAATATACTCAAAAATAGCATGTCTTCATTTCTAAAACAATAAGGGTTATGTGATTAATCACTATCATACATGTTAGTAATTAAGGGACTAACAATTGTTCACAAAAACCTCATTTTTAATAATTCAACAACACAATAGTGCAATAGCAGTTATACCAGATGAATCAAGCTGCAACGCTCGAATGTCCTCCTCAATATCTATCATATGAAACAAATCCAGTACGTTATTCACCAACAATCATAGCAGTACTTACATGTAAAATGAGGGTATAGAAATACACACACGCACATAGATACAAGTAAGTACATATATTATTAGTCAGGGACCAAACTCATAATTACCCAAGTTTGTGTATCCATACATATATAGCTACCACAAAAAACCTCCTCTCTTGTTTCAATATATGTGTGTATATATTACATAGACACATAAGACAACAGACAGTGCAAAATACAATAATTGTGAATGGTCGTAATGAGTTTTTTCCAATCAATTCCTTTTCTTTCCAGTTTTTTCAATTCTCAGCAAAAAAACACCGTGCAATCAAACGTTCACATCTTATCTGAATCACACTGCAGTTCAACAGTTCCCTTTATTTTCCTCCAGTTCTCCGGCAACCAAACAACAAGCAATCAAAACTATGCACAAAATCGATGTCCAATGAACTGGATTTACAAAAATCAGCGAATCGCATAAACGTAGAGCTATAAAACTGATGAACGCAAATTGAAAATAATTCAGATAGAAAGCGGGATTACCCATTGGAGACGGTGTGCGGGCACTAGGGTTTTTACGAAAATGAACAGAAGAGCCGAGGGAGAGAAAGGCGTGTGGGACTCCGAAAAGTACCACCTATATAAGCGGACAAAGTATACTGTGCAACTCCGTTTGCTTGCAAAGCAAATGCGTCCACCCGGTTGAACCCTGAATATTGGGGTTGAACTTCCGGCTCAGTTGTCAAACCGGCCAAAAATGAGATGGATTTGCAATTATTAACAAGTTTTCCTAAAAACAAAACCTCCAAATTCAACGGGGGAACTGGACTAAGATTACTTTAATATAACTTGCATCCCGAAAAATTATTCAAATTTTAATTTGTATTCTCAAAGTTTAAAAATTTTAATTTATATCCTGAAAGATAAAAGTACGTATCAATGTACACTTAGGACTAATTATCATTTATTTTGCCTTCAAAAAAGTTTGTATTAATTATAAATTGCACGCCTTAAATTTAAATATTTCACATTTATGATTCAAAAAAAATTTCATTCATTAATGCTCGTTAAATAACTTTCAATTGTATCGTGTTATAACATTTTCGTGTCGTATTCAAGTTAATAAAAAAAATTAACACAAAACTTATTTTCTCGTCGAATTAATTGCGTTGTGTCATATATTTTACATTTACAGCAATTTATAAAATACTAGTTAATATTTTTTAAAAAAATAAAAATTATATTTTTTGTCTATTATACTCGTTAAATAACTATTTTCTGTTTACAGTTGTGTTATTCATATCTAACTTTAATTTGATCGAACAATCAAAAGATTTGTATCGAACTGTGGACAGAAAATAGCTATTTAACAAGTATTTGAGCAAAAAATAAGCATATTACAAATTTTTTGAAGTTTTGAAAATATTTTTTTTAATTGACTCAAACACGACATGAAGTGTTATGATACGATAACCTTTTACCAAGTATTAATGGATGAAATTATTTTTGGATTATAAATATGAAATATTTAAACTTTGAGGGATATAATTTATAATTAGCCCAAACTTTTTTAATAGCAAAATGGATGGAGTTAGCCCCAGGTGCACATTAATAAGAATTTATATCTTTCAGGGTATAAATTGATATTTTTAAAATTTGAGAGTGCAAATTGAAATTTGAGTGATCTTTCGGGATGTAGAGACTAACCCTATGTTGTTCATTTTTCTTCTTAGTGGTTTACTGCTACCTCCTTAGCTCGTTGGATCGACATTGGCATGTGGTTGTGTCTCCCAAAAGCGTTCATGCCTTAACCAAATTGGGTTATGTTTGGAGAATTAAACCCTTAGTGTAAAGTTGGCTTTCTAAGGACTTGAACGTTTCCTTGGTTGGGTTACAAAGTGGTTCGTCAAAGGCTCAAGTATCATGCAACGAGTATGCCCTTGACTCAAGTTATTATAACTCCTCAACTCAGAGTATATCTGTTACTGTCAATAGAGTTTTGCTCACTAATGTTATTATAGGAAGTGCTCCACGAATGGGGTACTAGACTAGCCTCCCTAGGGACCCTTATGCTCATAAGCCTTGACACACCAAAGTAAGGTATGGCTCCAACAAATACTTGCCATGGGTGGAGGCAAGGCATTCCAAAGTCCGAGATCAAGATATGGGGCTGATGATCGGTGGGGACCCGTCATTAGCAGAAGCCCCATGCATTGTAGACCCTTGCGCACATTAGGCATGACTAGTGGGTTAATTAAAGCCTCATGCATCACTGAGGAAAGTAGCTCATGCATGGGCACGTTAGGCACAAGCAAGCAAGGCTAGTTGATGAGCTCGAATTGTGGGGCATTGCTAGCTTGGAAGACCAAGCCATGGGCTGGGCATGGCTTGGCAAGAAGGCAAGGCAAATCGGGTGTTGTGAGCTTGCAAGGAAGGCATGTGCACAACATGTGAGGTGGTTCCAAGCAGTTGAGGCATGTACGCTATAAATAGTGGCGGTTCTAGATGGTTGTTGGCATGTACATGGCACACAAGACAATTCTATGTGCAGAATGCTGGCATGTGCATGGCACACAAGGCGGTTCTATGTGCAGAATGTTGGCATGTGCACAACATAAGGGAAGTTGCTAGCATGTGCACATAGCATGCAGAGCAACTATAGGCAGTTGCTGGCTAGATCATCCAACAGTTGCAACTGTCCCTACCATGACCATCACATTGTGGAAGTGGCAGAAGGATTCAACCATGATCAACAAGTCTTGGGGGTGAATCTGATGAGTGTCTGCATTGCCTAGGTGGTTGGGTTTGTAACTGTCATATTGTATATTATTTATAGGCATGCTAGGGTCTATAGTGCAACCAAAAGAGTTTAGACACGTTTTGTAAGCAGACTCCTAGTTGGTTTCCTTTAGGCTTGCTAAAAAATAAAAAGTTTGGCCATTTAGGCTGTAAAGCATGTATGCCTACTGTGAGTTTGGGAGCTTGCCCATATTTTGTTTGTGTGTGGATTTCTATGTGCATTTGAGTGTGTTGGCTGAGATTGAGTGTTGGATCTTAGTACCATCATGAAGCAAAATTCGAGTAAAATTTGATCCTCGTGACAATTGGTATCAGAGCTATAGTTTCTGATTATGGCTAATGGAAACGCTACTGAATTACATGAACGTGTGACTCATCTAGAGGATTTTTCTGGGGGCCCCCTAATGGTGATGCTACAACTAGTGTGACTGTGCAGATGGAACAATACATTGTTCCGATTGTCGGCTTAAGGATGGCTTTTGACAGTTATGTGTCCAAAAATGATGTGAAGCTTGCAACAATGATGGCGGACATTCTATCTCTCACCGACGCTATTAAAACCAACCTTAAAGATCTTGAAGATGAACTGACCATGGTGAAGAGGGCCATGAATTCTCGACCTGCTGTGGGCGAGACATCTTCAAAAATCAAGGTCCTTGAACGAAATGCCTTCTGAGGCACCCGAAGTGCTAAGGAATTAGAGAACTTTCTATGGAACATAGAGCAGTACTTCAAAGCTACCCATGTGCCTGCTAGAGAGAAGGCGACCATAACCAGCATGTATCTTTCTAGCGACGCCAGGGTTTGGTGGCAAACCTGAAATGAGGATGATGCATCTATAGGACATGCCAAAATTGAGACGTGGGATACACTAAAGAATGAGTTGAAGGATCAATTGCTCCCAAGCAACACGACCTGGATTGCTAGGGATTCGCTCAAAAAACTAAAGCACACCGAAACCGTTCGTGATTATGCGAAAGAGTTCAGTTCGTTGATGCTGGATGTCAAGAACATTTTCGAGGAGGACAAACTCTTCAATTTCATGTCTGAGTTGAAAGGCTAGGCATAGGCTAAGTTACGTAGGCAGGGAGTGTGTTATTTGCCCACTATCATCGTTGTTACTGACGACTTGATTGACTTTAAAATGGACACCAGTCAAGGCCCTTCTAAAAAGAAAAAGAATGATGGGGGTGGCAAGAAGGAGAGAGCTAAAAATTCCAAATACGCAAAGAAGACAAATTGGAAGAAAAAGAAGAACGTTACTGACTCTAAAAAATCAGACAACAGCTAAAAGAAGAAAAGCTTTGATTTTGGTTTGTTTTCTCTGCGGTGGCCCCCATCGCGTCAAAGACTGCCCCAAACAAGAGAAGTTTAGTGTCCTCATTGTTGAAAATGGGGATGATAGTGATAGTGCATGCCCCACTCGAGTTAATCTTCTATAGTTGCTAAACGTAATCACTGTGGGAAAATTTCAACAACCCGCAAAGGCCTTATGGTTGTAGAGGCTTGGGTGAACGACAAGGAAATTTTGGTCACGGTGGATTTGGTAACCACCCATAACTTTGTTGCATAGAGGGAAGTAGGAAAGTTTGGCCTACAGTTGACAGAGAACTCTAGCAAGCTCAAGGCACTTAATTTTGAAGCAATGTCGGTGCATGGCATGGCAGAGATATGCTTGAAGGTTGGTTAGTGGGAAGACCATGTGAGTTTGATGGCTATCCCCTTGGACGACCTTGATGTCATCCTTAGGAATGAGTTATTTATGAAGGCAAAGGTGGCATTGATGCCACATTTGAATTGGGTGCTTATCTTAGATGAGAGAGCAACATGTTTTGTGCCTACAGTGGTGGTGGACCAAAACAAAAGATATGGCAAGCAGAAGGTGGAGATGTTGTCTGCTATGCAAGTGAAAGCCAGAAGCTAAAAAAATGATGAGAAGCGATACTCAGCACAGGAGAAGAAAATGACTGTTGTGGTGCATTGCCTTGAAATTTGGAGGCATTAATTGCTAGGAATGAAGTTCACCGTCGTGACAGACAACGTGGCAAACACCTATTTCAAATTCCAAAAAAAATTGACCACAAAGTAGGGCCGATGGCAAAAATTCCTTGCTGAGTTTGATTTTGTGTGGATGCATAGACCCGGGAGCCAGAATCAAGTTGCTAATGCGTTGAGTAGTAGGAAAAAGGTCCATGATTATGTCATTGCACTGTCCAGTGTGCAGGCTAACTTCCTTGTAAGAGCCAAAGAGCATTCCCAAACTGATGTTATTTATGACAAATTGAAGTAGCAAGTTGGCAAAGGTCTAGTGCATAGATATTGGTTGGATGACAACCTGCTCTATGCCAAGGGTGGCAAACTCTATGCTCCTACGAAAAGGGAACTAAAGTTGGAGTTATTGCATAAGACACACGATTCTCAATGGGGTTGACATCTTGGAGTAGAGAGGATGTTTGCATTGCTTTCTCGCTTCAATTACTAGCCCAAGATGGAAGATAATGTTGAGGCTTATATCAGGACTTGTCTTATGTGCCAACTTGACAAGGTTGAGAAAAAGAAGGCTACGGGTTTGCTTTGGCCACTTCCAATCCCTGACAGACCATCACAGTCAGCCTCAACGAATTTCATATGCAACCTGCCAAATGTTGATGGCATGCATTCAATCATAGTAGTGGTTGATCGTTTTTCCAAGTATGCAGTGTTCATTTTCGCACCTCATACTTGCCCTGGAGGGGTGTGTTTGGGTAATGGGGTTGGATAGGGTAGGATTTCTTTTTTTAATATCCTAACCAATCCAAGCTAAACCCACTTATCCACTTTAAAACCCTAACCCAAGGTTATATCTAATCCTAACCTTTGTTTGAGAAATAAATGTGTAATTTAGTGGGCCCCATAGATTACACAAATAATTTTGTAGTAGTTTATCATTTTACCCATGATTCTATCCATTCTAATTCAAACCAATCCTATCCTATGCTTGGAATGGTGGATTATCCTAATAAAATTATACATTTTTCACATATACATAAAAACATATAAAAATAAATAATAATTTTTACAAGTAATAGCATACGAGTAATGCATAATAGTTACGTATTAAACATACGTAATTGTAATACATGTTGCCTTATAAAAAAAAATACAACAAAAATAAGGCAACGTGGTGAATATGTATTAACAATAACAACTGTAATTAATGCTGCCTTATATAATACATAATACATAACAAAATGCGGCAACATTCAGAGCTACAATGCATGCTGGTCACAAGAGCATCGTAGTGAATTCAGTAACCCACCATTTTCCAACTGGTGTAGCACATGATTAACTTAAATAAACAGAGCAGTGTTAGATAAATTTTGGGCAATCCAAGATATGACAATCAACAATAAGGTGTAGCAAAATATCTAAGAATGAGAGAGGGGTAAGTTCATATTTTTACTTGGTTATCCTGGTGGGTAGGATTGTAACCCATGGGGGGTGGGTTACATTTAACCCATGTACATTGGATAATTTCTACTGCAGCATCCGGGTCAAGATTTGACCTAGGATTAAACAACGAATATATATGACCAACTTCATTGTTAAGCTATCCTTATGGCTCTTAACCCACCTTAACCCACCTTAACCCACTACCCAAACACGCCCTAGATGTTGTTGTAGAATTATTCTATAAGTACAGGGTGAAGTACTTTGGTTTGCAGGAAGACATAGTCAGTGATTGCGACACATGGTTCACAGGTATATTTTGGACGATGTTGTTCAACTTCACAGGTTTTGAGTTGAAGTTCTCCTCAGCAAGTCATCCTCAGAATGCGAACAGACTAAGTGGATCAATGCCTTGTTGGAGGATTATTTGTGGCACTATGTTACTGCAAATTAGACAAATTGGGTGTAGTTGGTGGATACTATCTAGTTTTGTTACAACTTGCACAGATCTTTAGCTACAAAAATGAGTCCTAGTGAATTGGCTATGGGACAACAACCACTTACTCCTCAAGAAATGGGTGAAATAGAGGACTAGAGTAGATGTCCCATTGCATATCGGTTTGCTCGTTCCAAGCAAGAGTTACTTGACGAGGCAAAGGACAGCTTGGCCAAAGTTTCCTGTCAAATGAAGAAGTATGTTAATCAAGGTCACTGATCATTGGAATTTCAAGCTGGTGATCTAGTTTTACTGAAATTGATTCCTGCGATGTGGAAGAGGATAAATAGCAAAGTAGTGCACCGTGGGCTCGTTCCCAAATACGAATGCCCCTTCGAGGTGATGAAAAAGGTAAAGAATGTTGCTTATCTCTTGAAGCTGCTTGATTGATTGAAAATTCATCCAACTTTCATATGAGTTTTCTGAAGCCTTTTCATGGGAACTTGCTGAATGCTGGATGGAAATAAGCCAGGAGGGCTCTAGCTATAATCAGGAAAATAGTTTGACAAGGAGGTTGACAAGATTCTGTCTCATAGGACCATGGGTCAAAGTAAGAAGAATCACATGACTGATTTTCTATCTAGTATTTTGGAAAGGTGACTCTTTGGCAGTTTGAGAAACAGATCAAGGAGTATTAGAACAATCCCTTAACGGGGATGTCAAGCTCTTCTAGTGGGGGTGATTTGTTACCCCCTCAGCTCGTTGGCTTAGCATTGCCATGTGGCTGCCTTGCCCAAAGACGTCCATGCCTTAGCCAAATTGGGTAATACTTGGAGAAGTAAACCCTTAGTGCAAAATTGGCTTCCTAAGGAGTTGGACATTTACTTGGTTGGGTTACAAAGTGGTTCGACAAAGGCTCAAGTGGCATGCAACGACTATGCCCCTATCTCAAGTTATTATGACTCATCGACTCATAATATGTCTGTTATTGCCAATAGGGTTTTGCTCACTAATGCTATTATAGGGGGTGCTCTGCAAAGGGGGTTCTGGGCTAGCCTCCCTAGGGATCCTTATGCCCTTAAGCCTTGGCACACCGAAGCAAGGCATGGCCCCAACAAATGCATGCCATGGGTGGAGCCAAGGCATTCCAAAGTCTGAGACCCAAGATATGGAGCCAATGATCAGTGGGACCTATCATTAGCGGAAGCCCCTCACATGGTTGAGGAAGGCAATGCATGCATGAGCATATTGGGCATGACTAGTGCGTTGATTGAAGCCCCATGCATGGCTGAAGAAGACAACTCATGCATGGGGACGTTGGTCACAAGAAAACAAGTAAGCAAGGCTAGTTGGTGGGCTCGAATTTTGGGGCATTGCTAGTTTGGAAGACCAAGCCATGAGCTAGGTTTGGCTTGACACGAAGGTAAGGAAAATCAAGTGTTATGGGCTCGCAAGGAAGGCGTGTGTACAACATGTGAGGTGGTTTTAAATAGTTGAGGCATGTGCACTGTAGATAGTGGCAGTTGTAGACAGTTGCTGACATGTTCATGATATGTAGAGCAGTTCTATACAGAATGCTGATATGTGCACAACATAAGGGAAGTTGTTGGCATGTGCACACAGTGTGTACATCCGTATAGGTAGTTGCTGGCTAGATTAACCAATAGTTGCAAGTGCCCCTGCCATGACTAGCATATTGTGGGAGTGACAAAGGGATTCTACCATGATCAACAGGTCTTGGGGGGCGAATCTAATGAGTGCTTGCATTGCTTAGGTGGTTGGGCTTGTAACTACCACATTGTATACTATTTATAGACATGCTAGGGTCTTCAATGCAACTAAGAGAGTTTGGACATGTTTTGTAAGCAGACTCTTAGCCGATTTCCTTTGGCTTGCTAAGAAGTAAAATGTTTGGCCATTTGACTTGTAAAGCTTGTGTGTTTGCTTTGAGTTTGGGTGTTTGTCCATATTCTGTTTATGTGTGCATTTTTGTGAGCATTTGAGTGCATTGGCTGAGACTGAGTGATGGATCTCAGTGCCATCAGGAGACAAACTTCGAGTGAAAATTTGACCCCCATGACAATTACCATGTAAGTGGGATTTGCTTTGCAACGCGGTTGAACCCTAAATAGTGGGGTTGAATTTCCGGCTCAATTGTTAAACCGGCCAAATGAGATGGATTTGCAATTAATAACAAGTTTTCCAAAAAACAAAACCTCCAAATCCAATAGGGGAATTCGACTAAGATTTACTTTAATTTGTTTTGCTTCATTTTTCTTCTCAGTGGATTACCATGTAAGTGGATTCCACACTTATTATTAATAAATATTTTATGTGTCAATAAGTGAAATAGGAAAAAAAAAAAAAAAGATATTGGAGGAGATTCAGATCCGATAACCCCTGATAATGAGAAGTTTATTTTACTGCTATAGTTTCTTCATTCATGAGGGTTCCGGTAAAATGTATATTAACCCAATCTAATATTGTATAGATAGACAAAATATGAGATTAAATGCAAAACAAAAATATTATCCTTTCTAATTTGTTTGGTGGACCAATATTTTTGCAGTTAAATCATTATGCTCAAAAATCATATAAGCATTATTGTTAATATACTAGTATTGCACAGTATGCGTTGTAGGTATAATTTTATTAAAAAATAGAGGATTAATAAAAAAACAGATAAAATATATCCAAGAACAACATCGACACCAAATACCCAATTTATATTAAAGCCACAAATCAACACTACAAAAAAAAAATGCACTCTTAAGATACCCAACAAGAAATTAGAAACAAATTAAAGTCGTAACCCTACATAGACCAAGCAAAAGAATTACTATCAATTAAAGCTAACATATTCTAAAGAGACTAAAAAGAAAAGCAATTGGTGTTGCAAACAAAAGCAAAGCCACATTGAATAGACTTACATTCAAGGCAATGAACAATGGTATCGTGCTATAAATTAAGCTACATATTGACAAATTATATTGGTATTTAGAAGAAGCAAAACCAAACCAATAATTTGAACAAAAAAAAAGCCTCATTGCTTGAATGAGGACAAAAGAGAAAAAGAAGAAGAAGAAAGTCATTTTGATGACACCAATACAATTTCCATGTTGTTCACTACATTTTTGACCAATAGTGAAGATAGACTTTAAAAAAATTGAATGACATGTTGCCTCAAAACAATCAAAAAAATCATAGCTTTGTGATGCTAATGTTCTCGTCATCACATCACTAACTCTCTAAACCCATAAAAAGGGAAAAAAAAATCTCTACCTCTAGTTTTTTGCTGCCTCCATAAGTTCCACTATGTCACTAATATTTTGTCCATATTATAGATACACTAGCGATAACCCGTGCCTGAAGGCACTGTGTAATTCTAAAAAAAAAAAATCGAACATTGATCATGAACACAAAAATATCAAACACTGAATATGGACACACATTACGCTCAACCAAATCACCAAATACCTAAACTACATCCTTAATATACCCCACTTTGCATACACGATCAAGAAAGCATTACATGTACAAATATTCTCATGAAAACAAAATTTAATGAAGAGATAGAGACAACTCAATTACATAAATTTAAACTAAAGACCAAATCACCAATATTTAATTAACAAAATTTTTCGAGCCTACTCTCTTCAAAGCAAGAGCTTTGGCTATAGCTTTGAAGCCAACATTTAAGTGCTACCACATTTAAGAAGAGGTTTGGCTTTGAATGTTTCTAATATTCTTCAGAATTCTAATTTTTTCATGAATATTTTCCTTATAGGTAGTAGATTTGACTTTTCTTTATTCTTGTAGCTGCCATAATGCATTCTTGATACATTCCCCCTATTGGCAAAATGCTAATATGTACACGATGCACAATCTTTCACAACAAGTCCAATCTTTTACCTCTCACCTTGGCATAAAAAAAAGACATGACTACTCATCCAAGGCTCTAAGCAATCACGCTGTAAAACATTTCAAATATATAGATTTTCAGCATAAATAATTTCAATCAGAAATTAGAGTGAAAAAACATATTCAAATGAAAAAAAAGACTAAACATAGAACCAATTAACTTACAGTATTTTGGTAGAGACAATTTTTGCTTGATAAAGTTCGATTCTCTGTGTAATTCAAGAGCTTATTTTAGGGGGAGAAAAATGAGGATACTTGATGTAAATAACATGAAAATTTCAAGAAGAAATTACAGAAAAAAAAAGAACAGACGAAAAGACGAAACATAGAACCAATTAACTTAGCATAGTTCGGTAACGACACTTTTTAACTTAATCAGGAACCGGTTAAAAGTTGGAAGATACTTCATAAAGTGTCTAAAATTCGAAGAGTTGTGCCATAAGATTTGAAAGCAATTCTCCAAACACAAACACAATGCTATGGCACACAGAAAATATTTGAAAGCTAGTAACATAGAAATCGAAGAAGTTGCAAGAGAGGGTGATGCGAGATAGGAAGGAATAAAATAAGATAGAAGGAAAATAGACATGACTAACATGACAGAGAGGGAGACATGAGAGAGTGCAATAGATGAGAGGGGCAGTAAACATGAGAAATGCAGTTTCTCTCTAACAAAACTCTTTGACAAAACTTTAGAAATACAAAGCCAAGTATTCATGGGCTAGTAAAGGCACACATCATGTGAAATAGATAATTCATAAACTCAGAGAACAATAATAAAAGGAACTCTATTTAAATAACACAATCTAGTCCAAAACCTAAAAGAAATAAGAAAAACAAAAAGTCACCCCAAATTTCAATAACACATGGCCTCATGTCTCCCTTCTCTTACACTCATGTAAATATGTGTAGATAATAAGAGGAATCAGAGCTTCTCGTACATAAATATGTATAAATAATAAAAAATTATTATGTCTCTTCTTCTTCTTCTTCTTCTTCTTCTTCACCCTCATATATGTCCAATATAGTTAACCCATTTGATAAAGCAGTCCAATTAAGTTGCTACGTCTTTGAGAAAATTAAGCTATGATTTTTTCAAGAATCTTGAACTTTAGATGAATGTTTCAATGACAATAATATGTTGCGCATCAAGCATGAAACTAAATTGTTTGGTATGACCCAAACTAAAAAACCTCATAGTAAAATAACTCCATTTGATTTTCACTAAAACTTCTGGCTTGAATCTAGGGTGTAGCAACATTTCCTCTTATATATAAAAGCTAAGTTCCATAGTAACTACTTATTATTAAAGAATGTGTGTGTGGCATGTAGAATATTTTGGATATTCACTTATACTAAAACATTGAAATTGACCGCATGAAAAGAATATGATAAATAAAAGCCATAATTCTCAGAGAAAAAAAGAAGAAGAAAGAAAGACAAATAATTGGATGTCGTACACATTTCATCATTGCAACCTCATGAACAAAAAGAAAACTAAAAAACCAAAAATAGTAATACCAAGAAAATCAAAGAATTAATAAGAAAACTATAGGATGAGCTACCCCCAATTACATGTTGAAAGGCAAATCTTTTCACTAAAGCAAATTTTAAGTTGGACCTTTTATTGGTTTAAGCCATAATAATTTATTGTGCTTGTTTAAATTTACATGTTCACCCTTTCCATCTAGATAAACAAAGTTGAATGTTTTCTAAATTTACCTTTCATCACCCTTCTTATCCTGAATCCTATGATCCCATTAATAGAATCAATCCTTTTTTAAGACTTACAAAATTCCACCGAACAACTAAAAATCGAAGCCTGCAAATTTAATAATCATTGAAAACAAGTAAATTCTTATCTAGCCAAAAAAATAGTGTTACAAAATTGTTAAAAATACATTGTGTTATTGTTTGTTTAGGTGCTGCATGTGCAAGAGAGAAAGAGAGAGAGAGCATGATAGAAAAACTCTTGAAGAAAATAAATCAAAAACACCAAATTAATAAGAAAATTAACATTGGACAAAAGATTAACCAAATGCAAAAAAACAATGGCTAATCTTTAGTTCAATGTGCTAAAAAACATTTCCATGTGCTTGGAAACTATGATAAGCCTAACCCATTGGCATAAAGAGTGCCTGAAAACATTTCATCAAGCACGATGCATGCAACACACAAACAAAATCCCATAAATTCCTATAAGATATCACAAATTTCTAGTTATTATTGCAACAAAAAATCACAAATTAAAGAATATCGCCAATTGCAGTTGCCTATTACAACTTATAAGACAACCATAACAAAGGAACTTATTTATCATCATTGTAAGCATCTAAGTGAAGATACTCAGAGATAACACTTACCACGAAAAAGATAAAGCAAAGCTCACTGATTGATAAAACACAAAAATAAAATCAAAGCTAACCAATTGATTTAATACTATGCTCAATACAACAAATACAATAGCATTCAAGCACTTAACCATGCCACACAAAGATTGGTCATTACATAGATACACCATATAAAAGAGCAGACATAATGTGCAACTTGAAGAAGTAAAAACACACGTGTGTAGGACAAAATCTACAACAAACATAGAACCCATGAAAGTAAAAACTACAAAATAATAGACCACTTTGTTCGTCCTTACCATTGCTAGTTGGAGGGGAGGAAATAGTCTTTTGCTGGCCGTCTCTAGTTGGTATAGGACGGAGCTGGAAAGAGATCGCTAGCTTCCCAGTGCTCCGTCGCTGGTCATAATCTTCCATAAACACAAAGGAGTAAATAACTGCAAGAACATTAGTCTATCATGATTTCAAAAACTAATGACATCTCTACTAATGAACAGTAAAGGGTAAAGATGAAATAATGGGAAAAAACCAAGGCAACCAAGAATGGAGAACATATAGTCTTACCATTTTGTTCTTAAACTTGTAATAGGAAGGGTTCTCAGTGAGGGGATTCGTCAGGTTGTTCAACAATCTGATCTTCAAAAAATAATTCAACATTTATAACCTAGAAACAATGAAACATTAGTCAAGGAAGATCGAAAACCAATTAGAATGCCTAAAACATTATTGAATGAATGAACTTCCATGGTTTTGTGTATTTGGATGCTCAGAGAATGATTTTTGGAGGCGTTTCAACAAACATGTTATGTGCAAGAAGAGGGTGATGGCTATGTTTGTTGCTCTAAAGTGGGGTTACTATGGTGGAGAATAGGCAAGAGAGATAGAGATAGAGAGAGAGAGAGAGAAACATAGGGTAGGGGTTGGGGAAAATATGATAGAATTACCATTGAGGGGAGTGAGATGTGATAGAATTAGGGGGAAAATATCTGGAGAATGAGAGAAGAGTTGTGGTGGCTATTTGGCGTTGTTGCTAGCGATGTCGCTACTACTATTGGCGACGACAGTAGGGGATGGAGCAGAGAGGGGTAGAAAGAGAGCGAAATGCCTCGAAAGTAAGAGTGAGAGAGGAGTAGAGCTATGGTTGCATGTGGCTCTCCATCGTGGTGGGTCTCTGTTTAGACAAACAGAGAAGAAAGAAGCATGAGATCAGGCAGAGGGGTTAACAGTTGGATGAGAGGAATGAGTGAATTTTAGGGAATAAGGGGGAAAATGTATAAGAGATAAAATTTAACTTGTGAGGTGTTATATATATATATATATATATATATTGTATTTGTGCAACAATTATTATGTATTGATATTTATGGCTTTCCTGTTGTGTTTTATTATAATTGTTTATGTATTATTGAATTTATTGTGTTTTTTTTAATGTTATTGTTTTATTGCGTTGGTTAATTGGTGCAAGTTATTTAATTGAATTGTTAAAATGATTAAAAAATTAATAACTAAACAATATGTGTTCACCCGATTTTCTACCTGTCAATTTTAAAATTTTAAAATTTTAAAATTTTATTTAAAATTTTAAAATTTAAAGATTTTCTACCTGCAAGTTATTTAATTAAAATTTTAAAATGTTCATCCAGGAAAATTTAAAATTTTAATATTAAAAGATAAAATGGTAATTAGTCGTTATAATACGAGTTGAAAACCTAATTTTTTTTTAAACTCAGATGACCAAATGGACCTCATCGTTGAATTCGTCTCACAAAATCTAATTATCCAGTCAATTTTTGTCGAATTCCGAGACAATTTAATTTTTCATATTTTACGAGGCAGTCAGACATCACATGATTAAAATAAACGCGATTGAGTTTAATTGTGAAACACAAAAAATAATTTAAAGTTAATTCAAATAAAATATATTGAACTTAACATGGAATGAGATTTAATTAGTTCGGGATAAAATCAGATCAGAAAAAGACGAGACGTATGGCTTAATGTGGACCAAGTATTAACGGGTACAAATAGGGGAGAAAATCATATTTTCTCCCCATTTTACACCATATTTTCTGATATAGAGAGAGAGAAATAAGAAAGAGAAAATCAAGTCCTCTGTCACTTCTCCTTGAGATCTAGGACGATTCGTTACTAGGATTGCTTCGGGCCAAGAACAAAAAGTGTTCTGCCCGATGAGAGCTGCAAGTACGTTCCAAAGACATGGGTTTTGTCAAAATCTCGGAGATGAGATTGTTGGGGTCAAAGCCTTGAAGCTTGATTTGGGTATTTTGAAACTTCTGCTAGGGGGTATAATGTTGCAAGAGTTAGGGTTCTTTCCTAACTAGGTTTATTTTTAACCTAGAGTTGTATATGAAATGGGTAACATGATTAGAGATGAAATCTCTTGTTTAGGATACTCCTAGTATAGCTAGAGTATGAAAAATGGGTATAGAAACATGTTAAACCAATTTTGCATGAATTGAGTTTGTTGAACTTGCTTGTTTATAATTTCATTGAGTGTCTTAAATTGGGCAAGCTTACATTATTTTGTGTCTTGTGGGTGTTTGATAAAATGTCTTGAATGATTTAATCATGTTATTTGAATGACATTAATATAACATGCTTTGATAATGTTGTGGGATGTGATTATATGTTTGAGATATAATTGACAAATGGAAAATGTTGCTAGACATTGAAATTGTTCATAATGTGCTCATGACATATTAAACATGATATGGTAATTACAATTGTACATTACATTTGCATGTGCACTGGAAGCATCATATTTGTTGGCATTTGGCATGAGTATGGGTATGAGTGCATGTTTTGATCAAACGCTATTCTTGGTAGGTTGATACGTGGGCTCAGAAAAGTTGGACCTAGGTTCGACTAAGTCGTACGGGTTGCATTGAAAACATGATTAGGGTGTAGCAAGAAAGCATAAAGCCTCCTTCAGGTGCAAGGCCCACTTATTTGGTTCACATACTTGCCCTATTGTGAAATTCTGGAAAAGTGTGTAGGCATACGCAGAACTTGGGGTAAGAGTCCTCAAAATGTCGTGGGCTGGTAGTCCCTTGCTGGAAGTCAATAAAATACCCACTCAAGAAAGACCCGAGATTTTGTAAAATAGTCATTGGATGTTCAACTTTAATGGCAAATGCCCAGATGTATACGCATGACATTGCATGTTACAGGAGCCGGTGGAGGGATCCAGTTACATTGCATGTGTGAGTACCATCTCATGGCATGGTAGAGCATTGTAGAATCCATTATGAATTGCATGTTCTTGAATGGATGCTTGTTTGATTGTTGAATTGCATATGAATATCTTATATGCATCTGGGTTGGAGAGTAGCCTCTGGTGCAAATTATAGAGCAACTTCAAGGAATCTAATTCAAGTTCCAATTGGGCTGGTTACAAGATCACGAGCAAGGAAGTTTAAAGATGTACTCAACAGACTGATTCAAGAGGCATGGACTCAAGCAAGTTCGTGGAGGCCCATTGAGCATGAACCACGTGAGCAACAAAGATTCATCAATGTGATTCAAGTTCTAGAAGAATTGGGCCAAGACTAAGCTTAAATTGGCATGTTTAAGAATACTTTTGATTTTGGGCTTGATTGTAAGGCTTGCATGCCATTTACTTTCCTTTTTCTATTTTAGGCAAGTAAGAGTTTTAGTCTTTAGTTATTCCTATTTGGGGTTTGATTGTCAAAACATAAACTCCTATTAGGATTTGTTTCCATAGAAGATTAGAATTTGTTTCCTTAGTAGATTATGATTTGTTTCCTTAGCAGATTAGCAATTTTCCTTGTAATGGCCAGCCTTATAAATAGGCATTTAATCAATGAAAAAAGGTAGATCATTATTTCAGTAAAATTTGAGTGTTTTCTCTACGGTTCTTTGAAGAACTAAACGAACTTATCGGAATTTTCTGTGGCGTTCACCAGCGACTTATCAAATGGGTTTCCACCACCGTTTGTGGCGTCTTCCTTATTCCAAGGCTCTTGTTTCGCATCAAACAACGGGTTGAGGTCATATATACCAAGGTTCTTGTTTGTATTAAACAACGAGTCGAGGTCTATCATTCAATTTTGATCGTAGAACGATCTTGGGTTCCTTTTCGTTGTTGGATCTCATTATGTTTAGCGGGTTTCACATCATTTGGTATCAGAGCAAAGGTTCTAGTTCAGGTTTGCCTATCTTTAAAAAAAAAAAAATTTCTTTATTATGTGCTCTAGATTTACAAATTCTAGTTTAGTTGAATTTCCTTTAGCCCCCATTCCGCTCGTATTTTGTTGGTTATAGTTTATTACGAAATCTTATTCTGTTACTATCAAAATATAGTTTCTGATCATAAAAAAAAACAAAAAGGAGTCAAAAAAAAAAAGAAGGCCAAAAGGAGCCCGAAATTGTTTGGTTCTAGTTATTACGAAATTGGAAATTGTTTGGTTGTAGTTATTACGAAATTGTTTGTTTTCATCCATTTTGGGTCCAATAAGCCCGAAAAATCACCTCAACCCCCAAAATCAGATATTTTGTTGTGGAAATCTTGTTATTTTGTGCTTCCGAAACTCTAATCAACTGTGTTCCTTGAATCCTTGCTCTTAAAAACCTAAAATTCCTTAATGACTTCTTGGTGAATTGTTGCATGAAATTTTGAGAATTGTTTGTTTAGTTTCAAAAGAACTGAATAAGAATTATCGAGTGGAAAAAAAGGCGAGAGTGGTGAGAACATTAGAGGGTTAAAAGCCACGTATTTTTGAGTGAAACACGAGTGTAAAGTGATACACATTCTTGAGTATAAACACGTAAGGGAGAGAATTGTGAGGTCCTTTTATTTTTATTTTTTTATTTTTTCTAACTTTGTTTTGCAGCAATCATGTCTTACAACAGTGCTAAGAATATGGCCGAAGAGTCTACAGAAGTGACTGACCCAAAATTGTTTATGGAGGCCATGATGAGTGAGATAAGGCGTGTGATGAAGTTAGAACTGGAGCAGGTTCATGAACGGATAGATCAAATGGAGAACGCACATGAGAAACAGCCACAAAACGTCCCTAATGTGCGTAGAAGGGAAAGATTCAACCAAGGAAAATGAGGGTTAAAGATGAAGAGACTTATGAGGCTGGTTTTTATGAAAAAGATGATCGAAATTCTGTTGTTAGTAATAGGAGACAAGGAGGGCGGTTTAGAGAAGCTAGGAATCGGGAAGATAACAACTTGGGTGGTATTAAGATGAAGATTCCATCGTTTGGTAGATCCAATCCTAAAGCATACCTTAAGTGGGAGAAGAAGATGGAGTTCTTATTTGACTGCCACAACTATTTCGAAGCAAAGAAGGTAAAATTAGCGGTGATTGAGTTTTTTGACTATGCTATTACTTGGTGGGATCAGGTTGTTATAAACAGGAGGCGGAATAGAGAACGACCGATAGAGACATGGGTGGAGATGAAAACGGTGATGAGAAAGCGGTTCGTTCCAAGTTACTATTACCGAGAGTTGTACAAAAAGTTACAAGGTCTTAGACAGGGAAGCCGAAACGTAGAGGATTACTACAAAGAGATGGAGATTGCTATGATTCGAGCTAATGTAGAGGAAGATCAAGAGGCTACAATGGCTAGGTTTTTACTTGGATTAAACCGAAAAATCCAATATAAGGTAGAGATGCAGCGTTTTATGGAATTAGAAGATATAGTGCACATGGCCATCAAAGTGGAGTAGCAACTCAAGAGGAGGGTGGGTTACGTGTAGCCCATAACTCTAGTTCTACCTCTTGGAAACTAAGTTATACCAAGCAAATGGACAAGTCACAATCATACAAATCTGAGCCCAAGTCCGCGAACATCAGCCATGTTCCTCAAGGTAAAATTGACACTTCTACCTCTAAGAATTGTGACATTAAATGTTTTAAATGTCAAGGTAGGGGACACATAGAAAGTCAATGTCCAAACAAGCAAGTCATGGTGTTGCAAGACAATGGTGAAATTGTGACCAAAAATGAAGATTCCGACACCAATGACATGCCACCATTGGAGGACGTTTTCGAGGAGGAATTTTTCGGCCCTGACGCATTAACATTGGTGGCGAGGAGAGCATTGAGTATGCATGTAAAAGAGGTTGACGAAGTGTAGCGGGAGAACATCTTTCACAGTAGGTGCTACATCAAAGACAAGGTATGTAGTGTGATTATTAATGGTGGTAGTTGTACTAATGTTGCAAGCACAATTATGGTGGAGAAATTGGGACTACCAGTGTTGAAACACCCTAAATCGTACAATTTGCAATGGTTAAATGTAGTGGTGAGATAAGGGTTGTGTGATGAGGTGTTGTGTGATGTAGTACTGATGCAAGCGAGACACTTATTACTAGGGCGTCCATGACAGTTTGATAGGCATGTGAAGTATGATGGCTTTACGAACAAATACTCCTTTGTGCTTGATCAACGATCGAGCACTCTAGTACCATTGACACTGCAACAAGTATATGAGGATCAAGTGAGATTGCAAAAAGAGGGTGATCAAAAGAAAGAGAGTGAACACAAAATCAGAGGGAGGCCGAGAAAAATGTGAGAGAAAGAGAAAATCAAAATTTGGCTATTGAGAGAAAATCAGAGAGAAAACAAAAGAATTTCTATGCAAAAGTGGGTGAAATTAAGCGATCAATGTTTTCAAATCAGCTGATGATTGTACTTTTGTACAAAGAGGCATTTTTAAACACTAACGAACGTGACCTTGCTTTGCCTAGTTCTGTTGTTTCTCTTTTGCAGGAGTATGAAGATGTCTTTCTCGAGGAAACACCACATAAGTTACCTCCAATTCGAGGGACTAAACATCAAAATGATTTTGTTCCCAGTGCGGCAATTCCAAACCGACTAGCCTATAGGAGCAATCTCGAGGAGACAAAGGAGCTTCAATGGTAAGTAAGAGAGTTGTTGGAGAAAGGGCACGTGAGGGAGAGCATGAGCCCATGCGCAGTTCCAGTTTTACTTGTACCTAAGAAGGATGAAACATGGAGAATGTGCGTTGATTATCGGGACATCAACAACATAACGATTCATGAGAAGGCAAGACTCAACATTGAGCGAAGAACGGAGCAGTATGCAAAGCAAGCCAATAGGGGGTGTCACAAGTTGATTTTTGAACCCAGAGATTAGGTTTGGCTGCATATGAGAAAAGAGAGATTTCTGGCACAAAGACGTTCCAAATTTCTTCCAAGAGGATATGGTCCTTTCCAAGTCCTAGAGCGCATCAATGACAATGCTTACAAGCTAGATTTACCTAGTGAATACAATGTAAGTGCTATTTTTAATGTTACTGATTTGAGTCCTTTTGATGTAGGTGATCATTTGAGGGAAAAACCTTTTCAAGAGGAGGAGAATGATGCAAATTATAGTACAAACTTCAAGGGATCTAGTTTAAGTCTCAATTGGACCGGTTACAAGAGCATGAGCAAGGAAGTTTAAAGATGTACTCAACGAACTGATTCAAGAGGCATGAACTCAAGCAAGTTCGTGGAGGGCCATTGAGCATGAACCACATGAGCAACAAAGATTCATCAATATGTTTCAAGTTCTAGAAGTATCGGGCCAAGACTAAGCTTAAATTGGCATGTTTAAGAATACTTTTGATTTTGGGCTTGATTGTAAGGCTTGCATGCCATTTACTTTCCATTTTCTATTTTAGGCAAGTAAGAGTTTTAGTCTTTAGTTATTCCTATTTGAGGTTGGATTGTCAAAATATAAAATCCTATTAGGATTTGTTTCCTTAGCATATAGGATTTGTTTCCTTAGTAGATTAGGATTTGTTTCCTAAGCATATTAGGAATTTTCCTTGTAATGGCCAGTCTTATAAATAGGCGTTTAATCAATGAAAAAAGGCAGATAATTATTTTAGTAAAATTTGAGTGTTTTCTCTATGGTTCTTTGAAGAACTAAACGAATTTATTGGGATTTTTTGTGGCGTTCACCAGCGATTTATCAAATGGGTTTCCACTACCATTTGTGGTGTCTTCCTTATACCAAGGTTCTTGTTTTACATCAAACAACGGGTTGAGGTCATATATACCAAGTTTCTTGTTTGTCATAAACAATGGGTCGAGGTCTATCATTCAATTCTGATCTCGTTATGTTTGGCGGGTTTCACATCAGCCTTTTTAGAAGATACCTTATTGAGCGTGACTTACCCTTTATAGGAACAATATTTCAGGTGTGGGACAAACACCAATAGATGACCCTCTCTTGGGCCCTTGTTGAAGAAAAAGCTAAGTTGTGGCTTTAAAATTATATTTTTAAAAGCAATTGTGTAATTTGAATTGAACTTGTAAATTGTATTAATAGGACATGTAATGAACTCTCACAGACTAGAGTTTGAGTATATGAATATATGAAAGAGTATGGAATGGGTTTGGATGGATAAAGGTGGGAGATTGGAAAGATTTGGGGAAAATCTAGACCTAGGTACCTGAACCTAAGTGATTAAGTATCAGTACCAAGCTGTTGGATGGGCCAGGTATGGGTACCTCGACATACAGGTACAATACCTGGATTCTAGTGGGCTCGGGGTACCAATACCAAGACTTTAGGTACTGATACCTTTATGGACAATAGGCTCAGGTACCGATACTTTTGGAAAAGCCAGCGTTTATAAACGTCGGCAAAAGCCGATATAACACTAGCAATAATATTTAATGGCATTTGAAGTAAACATCGCCTATTCTGCTATCAAGAAAATCACTGGCATTTTCTTAAATGCTGGAAAATTTAAACTAGCATTTGTCCAACCAAAAAACTAAATGTCAGTGTGTTAGTCAAAGCCGGTGAGGTTATGACCAGTATATAACTCTCTTATCTTAAATTCCAAAAAGAGAGAAAAACTGATTAAGAAAAATTTAGAACTAAAAATTTGATTTAGTACTACTAGCATAACTAGCACAATTTTTTATTTGAGTCAAAAGCTTCCTGAGTTGTGAACTGATTAAGCACAACTATGAAAAAAAAAAAAAAAAAAAACAATCAGGGGCAAAATGAATTTAGGGAAATATACTTAACGAAAAGAACACTAACTTGCAATCTTGTGAATGAACCCACAAACAACTATAGAATCATCAAGAGAATGAACTTACTAGAAGACTTGACAAGTCGAATTGCTTGATTTAGTTGAGCTCTCTATGATGGAGGCTAGGGCTTCAAGGGTGGATGCAAGGTATGGAATATGACAATACAAATTCATGTAGGTACCGATACCTAGCAAATAGTGGCCTCAGGTACTCATACCCCGCCGCCTAGGTACCAATACCTGGCAACTAGAAAGAACTTGGAAAATAAAGGTCCAGGTACTGGTACCCAGTTACTCAAGTACCGGTATCTGGAAGACAGAAGGCTCAAGTACTAGTACCACGTGTAAGAGGTACTAGTACCTCTTTCAGACTTTTCAAAAATTTAAATATAACTTACCAAACCTTTGGGCTTTGACCCTTCTTACTTAAGGGATGTAATTGGTTCAATATTAAGTGAAATTGATGGGGATTGACATTGGAATGGTTGTGATCGATATGTGCACATGTTATGGGTTTGGGAGTGCTCCGATTACAAGGAGACCCTGCCCAAACTCTGTGTGCGGTAACCACCCAGGTGAAGGGGATT
>CAUOFW020005103.1:496961-512817 GCA_963454935.2 Ilex paraguariensis | reverse complement strand
TACTTTTTGTTATCTCCAATGGTTATGTTGGGTGTTTCAGGGAATGTCGGTTATAGATTGATTCCCTTTTCGAGTTTGATTATCTTGTACCTTAAGAATAACAAAACCAATGTACATTTGACAATTTACNGTGTTTCAGGGAATGTCGGTTATAGATTGATTCCCTTTTCGAGTTTGATTATCTTGTACCTTAAGAATAACAAAACCAATGTACATTTGACAATTTACGCATAGAGAAAATACCATTGTTCAAGGAGCTGTGGTTTTAAGTCTAGATTGCCAAGTTATGTGTCAAACCGATCATGCGATTAGTTACTTTAACAAACCCTCTTAGCATCCACATTTGTCCCATCATTTATTACACAAATATTAAAGTGCTAATCCTACACATGCATTTTTTTTAAATAACAGTGATAAACTAAATCATTCATTTCACAAAATATGATCATATAACACAAAATTCACAGATTCAATTCATCCACAAAAGAAGTGAAAAAACACAAAATCTTTAAATATCCACAATAAAACTACTAAAGAAGAGACTCATTCATAAAATAAGAAACAACCACATCAAACCACAATCAAGTACAAAAATATCTCCCTCTCACTCTCCTCCAAATCCGCTATCTCAGCCAGCTTCCACCCCTCAGAAGTTGAAGGATCTCATCCTGCTTAGCTTTAATGCCAAACATGATGTCTCATAGAGAGCGCCAGATGCTGGTGCTAGAACTGGGGCCTACTTCCTCCTGGGGCTGCTCTCTCTCTGCATCTAACTTTCTCTCCTCCTACTCATCGAGCATATCTTGCACCTCATCACTCCTCGGGTAGGGGCCTCCTCGTGTCTAGCTGCTAAGCCTCCATTGTGGCCTTGGCTCCTCCGGAAGGAAGCCTTGTTCAAATGGGCCCATTGGTCTCTGTATAGTCATCTCAGGCCTCACCCTTATCACATCATCCTTGCACATCTCCATGACCAAGGTGCCAAAGGGTAGGTCACTCCTCTTTACATTGCATCCCTTCTTCATTTCATTCAAGATTAGTGAGGAGAGGTCTGTGTTGTGGCCCTTCCCAAGTGCATAAAGGAGGCGAGCCATCTTGGGGAGGATCTCTTTCTTTCGTTCGATCGGGGCAAGGTTTGAGACCGCAATCAAATTCAACAGTTTATACTTATCTGTCAACTCTCCCTGTCTAAAAAGTATATTCCCTGCCCAAGAAAAAGTAGGCAACCCAATCAACTCCATCCCCATAATGTTCATCGCCACATTTTTCCTCGAGGGATAGGTGGGACTTGGTACTCGCGGTACTTCTTGCCTCAACCCCCTAATGTAGTCCTCATCTACATCGATGTGAGCCCCCTCACATAGCTTTTCAGCGCCCCATTGACTATTTTGGGGTTGGAGTAAAACTCCCGCACCAAGTCAATTACGGCCTCTCCGTCGTTTCTCAAGTACAATACCCAACCTCTTCTTTCCATATTCGTAAATATACCCAAATCCGTAAAATCACTTAAGATTACATCTCTCTCACAAACAACAGCGTGATTTTGGTAATAGTTCTCATACTTGTCCGCCTTGAGAGTTGTGGGAAAGCGAGTTTTGTCATATCTACGTAAAATGGGTGGCCTCCCTTCTCTCACTTCGATGACCTCCTCCACTATATTGGGCTCCTGAGTTGGTGGATTGTGCCTGGCAAGTAGCTTGACCCTTAGAGGCATGATGTTTTGGGTTTGAGGTTTTTAGGGCTTGAAAGTCTTGATTTTTGAGTGAAAATGAGGATGAATGTGGTGGGAATGGCTTTAGGAGGGTTGATTTTGGGTAGAAATGGCGAATGAGAGGTGTTTTGAGGGCTGGGTATCGAAAAGCCACCCTAGGGTTTGGTGGTTTTTCAAAATTTTTGGGGGTTCTGGAATGAGGAAGATGAACTAGGCTTTTATAGCCTGAAGGTTCACGTTCGAACGTCAATGACGTTCGAACGTATGCAGAAGAATTTTAAATAGATCATTCAAACATGGATGGCGTTCGAACGTGGTGAGCTTCTAGTACTTTTGACTTCTATTAGAGACCAAAGTATTGTAAGCTCATGTCATTCGAACGTTCTATTAGCTTTCGAACGTAGTACTCTCGTTCGAATGTTCTATTGGCGTTTGAATAGGCTGACCTCCTAGTACTTTTTGTTACCATCAGAGACTCCATCAGAGGCTGAGTATTGTAAGCAGTTGACATTCGAACGTCACTTGGCGTTCGAACATTGAATCAAAAATCAAAAAAATTTATGTACTACACTATACACAATCAGAGAGGTTTATAAACACAAGTTTGAACCAAAAATTTCATGGCATATCAAGAGAAGTCCCTATCCATGCTTTAGGTTGGTATTTTGTGACGTTCCTTACTCAGCCCATATTTTCATTTCAGTCAAAAGAGTTTTGTACAAAAAGAGTTTTTACAAAAATTCAGACCCTTGACTTTCATCCCAACAAAACACAATTTTCTACAGAGAATAATCTAATCTGAGTCTCCCTCCGTATCCATGTAGTTAGAACAACTAGTGACTTTCCCAATTTCCTCTCTTACAAATCGGTTAAGCAAAGTACCAGAATAGTATGACATCTCAGGGTAATCTTTACTTAACCCATTCACTATCCAGTCTAATTGATCGAGTGTGCAACTGAAAATTGATTTAGAACACTGATTATATCTTTTCTCTTGAAAGACTCTACTACACTGTTTATAGGCACCAAGCCTTTTGACACGACGACGTTTAGCAAAAGTGCTTCTGCCACAGAGAGGATTCTCATGTTCTTCTTGGATCTCATTCTTTCTTACCAATCTTGTTTTTCTCATGACCACAACATGCACATCAGATGGAAAAATGCATAGAACTCCCAGACTAAACCAAAAAATTTTGATATCCATGTTTTCTAAACTTTGAGACTCACTATATGGTTCTTTAACGTCTGCCAGTCATAGAGACTATTAAAACTGACTCACAGACATAATCATTAATTTATACAAAATATAAGGAAAGGTACACAATATGATCAGAAACAACAACAACAACAACAACAAAAACAAAAAATTTTTACGGGCACAAAATATAAATTGTAGTTCTCACCCCCAACCTAAACTGAACATTATCCCCAATATTTTAAATTTACTAGTGTATGGATCTTGGAGATGAGGTTGAAAGGTCGAGATCTATTTATCTGTCGAAACTTACAAGCAAAATACACAAATTAATCATCTCTACGTAGATTTGGGTTTCGAGTAGGCTGGTAAGCCTTATTTTTGAGTGCGAAGAGAAGTAGGACACCCATAAACAAATACAACATCAAAATACAAAGCATGAAACATAGGATTGTGTCTATGGAGTGTGTGCTCATGGGGGTCTGGGTTGTGTTTACAAAAGGTCACGAACAACGAAGAAGAAGAAGAAGGAAAAAGAAAGAAAAAGGGAAAAGCGGTGGATGGGAAAAAGAAGAAAAGGGGATGGAGGCCTTAAAAAGGCGTTCCCGTGGGTCGGTTTTGCTCGGATTTTGCCTAACCCGACCCCTTTTTCTATCGATAAGCACAAATCTCGAAGGAATATTTTGGATCCATTAAAAGAATGGTTTCCACATTTTTAACAAAGTCATCCAAAAATGGTTTCCACCGCTAACCATTAATAGTAAAGATATTACTATTCGAGGGGTTTTCCACTTTTACTGCTCTGTGTTCAAACACCTTTTTAACAATATAAGACCCTGTCCATCTTGATCTTAACTTACCAGGAAAAAAGCAAAGTCTTGAATTAAACAACAGGACTTTTTGAGAAGGTTCAAAAGACTTCTGCACAATGTTCATGTCATAAAAAATTTTCATCACAGATTTTGCAATCTTAGCATTCTCATATGCTTCATTTCTCAATTTCTCCAGTTAATTTATTTGCAGTTTTCTTGAAAGTTCAGCCTTGTCTAGGTCAAAGTTCATTGATTTAATTGTCCAGTATGCCCTATGTTCCAGTTTGACAGGTAGGTGACAAGGCTTGCCATAGACTAATCGATAAGGGGCATGCCCAAAATTATTTTAAAAGTAGTACGATATGCCCAGAGTGCATCAGTTAGTCTTGATGACCAACCTTTGTGGTCTGGATTTACCATTTTTTCTAAAATTAATTTGATTTCCCAATTAGCCAATTCAGTCTGTCCACTAGTCTGTGGATGATAAGGGGTTGTAATTTTGTGAAAAATCAAATATTTTTTCATCAAATTCCAAAAAGGATGATTGCAAAAATGAGCACTCCCATCACTTATGATTGATTTCAGAATTCCAAACCGGGACAAAATATTTTCTTTTAAAAATTTGATCACTGTTTGGTGATCATTATTTTGGCATGAAATTGCTTCAACCCATTTGGATACATAGTCTACGGCTACCAAAATGTATAGATAGCTAAAGGAAGGGGGAAATGGTCACATAAAATCGATGCCCCAACAGTCAAAAATTTCAATCACAAGAATGGGGTTTAAGGGCATCATGTTTCTTTTCGAAATGCTTCCCAACCTTTGGCATCTATCACATGCCAAACAAAATGCATGGACGTCTTTAAAAGGGTGGGCCAATAGAATCCATACTGCAAAAATTTTTGCAGCAATTTTCCTTGATGAGAAATGGCCACCACATGCTTCAGAATGACAAAATGATGTTACCTATCTATTTTCATGAGCGGGGATGTAATGCCTTATAATCTGATCCTTAATGTACTTGAATACGTATGGATCCTCCCAAAAGAATTTGCAAACCTTCATCAAAAATTTCTTTCTGCCCATCACTGTAAAGGATGAAGGGAGTGTACCCGTAGCAAAAAAGTTTGCAATATCAGTGTACCATGGTGTCTCCTCAATGGTGAACTGTTCATTGGGAAAATTTTCATTGATTGGTACAGATGATCGACCACTACATTCTTAACACCCTTCTTGTCCTTAATAACTAGATCAAACTCTTGGAGTAAGAGTATCCATCTTAAGAGCCTTGGCTTGGTGTCCTTCTTTGTGAGTAAAAATTTCAGTGCTGCATGGTCAGTAAATACAAAAACAAAAGAACCAACAAGATAAGATCAAAATTTCTCCAAAGCGAAAACTACGACAAACAATTATTTTTCAGTGATTGAGTAATTCATTTGAGCTTCATTCAAAGTCTTGCTTGCATAGTAAATCACATATGGTTTCTTATCTTTTCGTTGCCCCAACATAGCACCTACAGCATAACCACTGGCATCACACATTAGTTCAAAGGGTAGGGTCTAGTCAGGGGGTTGCATGATTGGGACATAAATTAACATGCCTTTAAGCTTGTCAAAAGCTTTTTGGCATGCTTCACTCCACACAAAATTTACATCCTAACTCAGGAGATGACACATGGGTTTAGCTATGGTACTGAAATATTTTATGAATCTCCTGTAAAACCCTACGTGTCCCAGAAATGATCGAACATCCTTTACAGTCTTTGGAGCAGGCAGATATTCAATTAGATCTATTTTTGCTTTGTCTACTTTCATACCTTTAGACGACACAACGTGACCTAAGATAATGCCTTTTATTACCATAAATGACATTTCTCCCAATTAAGTACCAAATTGGCCTCCTGACATCTTACCAGTACCTTTTCTAGGTTGGCCAGACATGAATCAAATGAGTCACCATAGACAGTGAAGTCATCCATGAACACCTCAAAAAATTTCTCGATCATGTCACTGAACAAGCTCAGCATGCATCTTTGGAATGTTGCAGGAGCATTATAAAGTCTGAATGGCATCCTTTTGAATGCAAATGTGCTAAAAGGACAAGTGAATGTAGTTTTCTCCTGGTCATCTAGTGCAATTTCAATTTGATTGTACTCGGAATACCCATATAGGAAATCGTAAAATGCATGGCCTGCAATTCTTTCTAGAACCTGGTAAAGAAAGGGAAGAGAGAAATGGTCTTTCCTAGTTAGCAAATTAAGTTTTCGTTAGTCAATACACATCTACCATCCTATGACGATTCGAGTTGGTACTAGTTCATTTGCTTCATTTTTGACCACTGTAACCCCAGACTTTTTGGGCATAACTTGGGTTGGACTAACCTATTTGCTATTGGAGATGGGAAGATTATCCCTTCATCTAAGAGCTTAAGCACTTCTATTCTCACAACTTCCTTCAGGTGAGGGTTCAGTCGTCGCTATATTTGACGAGAGGGTTTTGAATCCTCTTCTAGGTATGTAGCATGATTGCAGATCAACGGGATTATACCTTTCAAGTCAGCGATGGTCCACCCAATAGTGCTGTTATGGCTTTCAAGAACTTCAATCAGTTTACACTCTTGCAAGTTTGTGAGCTTAGATGAAATTACCACTGTGTATAACTCATCCTCTCCTAAAAATGCATATTTGAGGTCAGACGGGAAAGGTTTCAATTCAGGCTTTGGTGGCCTGATACTTGATGAGAGTTGCTTTGTGCCACTTGATGAAAGTTCCTCGAATTTGGGGGCCCATGTCTCAACAGCATGAGTGGGGCAATTCTTTGGATCATCATCTGTTGTTTCAGATTTGATAGATTCTGACAGAGAAGATTTAGTAGGATTTTCACAGAATGTGTTATTTAGATGTTCCTGCATCAATGACTCAATGAAATTTATTTCTCTTTCTTCTTTGTCCTCTCCTGGAGTTTGGCAACATTAAAAATATTCAACTCAAGAGTCATGTTCCCAAAGGTTAATTTTATGACCCCATTCTTGTAATTGGTTAGTGCATTTGAAGTTGCTAGGAAGGGTCGACTAAGAATGATGGGAATTGGGTTCTTTGAATGCTTTTCTAGCTGAGTGTCTAGAATGATGAAGTCAACAGGGAAGACAAAGTTGATCACTTGGACAAATACATCTTCAACAATACCCCTAGGGATTTTTACAGATCTGTCTACCAACTAGACGAGGGCATCTGCCATGGCATTATACTCTCTGGGCACGTGGTGGATCTGGAAATGGTTAAACTTTTTTAATAAATCTTGGACCACTAACAAGTATTCTTGCATCTTTTTCTCCTTTGCTTCAAAGTCTCCATTACTTGATTGACTATCAGCTGTGAGTTGTTGTAAGCTGCTAGGTAGAGGGCTTCCATCTTTATTGCGAGCTTCAAGCCTGATATGAGAGCCTCGTACTCTATTTGTTTGTTTGATGCTATGAAGTGGAGGGATATAACATACTTTAGTGGAGTGCCATGGGAGCTGATCAGTATTAGTCCTGCGCCGCCGCCCTCGCTGGTGGAAGATCCATCTATGTACAGTCTTCAGCATGGTACAATAGACTGAGGTGTAGGCAACGAGGGTGTTGGGGGCTCCGAAAAAGTAGGTATAAGGGAGCTGGCACCTCTGGCCTCAAAGTGAAGAGTCTAAGGGCCTGAAGGCTTATCTCCAAGACATCAGGCTTTCTTGGGATAGTGTCTTGGCTTGCTTCACAGTGACTAGAGGCACTATGTACTAAGTAGGTGAGCGCAGGGGCGTATGGTACTTCTTCTTGGGTTCCTATGGTGGCTTAGACTGAGCCACGAAGTCTGCAACTGCTTGCATTTTTATGGTCGCCCTTGGCTAGTACTGCACATCGAACTCACTCAATTTGGAGTAGTTAGCCAGACACGTTAGGCTTTCCCAAAATTCTTATAAGTGGCTAATCCGTAACAATCACGATGGTACGGCTCTAAAAGTAGTGGCATAGGCGCCTTACGACAGTGACAAGTGTAAGAGCCAAATTCTTAAACTCTGAGTATCTTACCTCTGCCTCTTGGTATGCCCTGCTTACATAGTGCACAGGCTTCTGGATGCCTCCATCCTCCCTGACAAGGACAGAGCTCACAATAGTGAATGAGGTAGAGAGGTAGATATATAGTGTTTTTTCCTGGTATAACATAGGAGAGTAAGGTGGTGTAACAAGGTAGGCCTTTAACTTTCAAAAGGCCTCCTATGCATTTGGTCCCCACTAGAAAGATTCGCGGAGGATTTTGAAGCAGGGCAGACACTTGTCTGCTGATTTTGAAACAAGCCTACTAAGGGCTGCTATCCTTCCGTTAAGGTATTGGACCTTCTTTACAGAGGCTGGGGACCTCATCTCTAAGATGGCTGTGATCTTGTCTGGGTTGGCCTCAATGCCCCTTTTGTTGACCATGAAGGCTAAGAATTTTCCTGAGCTAACGTCGAAGGCGCACTTTTTAGGATTCAGCTTCACCCTGTAGGTTGTTAGCATATCAAAGGTTTCCTAGAGGTGTGCTACATGGTCTATCGTGGCCATGCTCTTTACCAACATATCATCCACATAGTTGTCTTTAGGACAGACTTTATTGAGCTCCATGAAGTCCACACAAAGCCGCCACTTCCCATTGGCTTTTATTACCATCACCACGTTTGATAGCCAATCTGGGTAGGCTACATCCCTTACAGACCCATTTTCCAGCGGCTTCTCCACTTCCTTCTCCATGGTCTATCCTCTCTCGAGGCTTGCATTCCTCAACTTTTGATGAACCGATTTGTACCTAGAGTCCACATTGAGCTAGTGGGTGGCCACTCTGGGGTTAATGACCTCTAGGTTTTCGTGAGACTAGTCGAAGACGTCTATGTTCCACTTGAGAAAGTCCACCAGATGAGGACTTGGTCCTAGGAAAGTGAGGAGCCTATATAGACTCTTATCTCTAGAAGGCTCTCATCCAGCTCCACTGGCTGAAGTTCTTCTACTGGTTCCCCTCTCTCTAAGATGNCTAGGAAAGTGAGGAGCCTATATAGACTCTTATCTCTAGAAGGCTCTCATCCAGCTCCACTGGCTGAAGTTCTTCTACTGGTTCCCCTCTCTCTAAGATGTTGTCATTCCGAGTGTCTGATACTTTAGCTTGAAGGGTCTTCTATAGCCTCGTGGCCCTCACAGAGGCCACATAGCATTCCCTGACAGAGACTTGGTCTCCTCTAACTTCTTCGATTCCACTAGGGGTTAGGAAGCGGAGTAATAGGTGGTAGATAGACAATACTGCCCATAGGGTGTTGAGTGTACGGTGCCCAAGAATGATGTTGTAGGCGGAAGGGCAGTCCAGTATAAGGAAGTTCACCATGATGGTTGAATTTCTTAGCATTGTCCCTGCTATGAATGGTAGGGTGATGGAGCCCAAGGGATAAACCATCTCCCCTAAAAAGCCAACAAGGGGAGTCCTGATGGGTTGCAATATCTCCTTGCCAAGATAGAGGCTATCAATGGATGGTGTGAATAGGATATCGACTAAGTTGCCGCTGTTAACCAGAATTCTCTGAACCTGGTAGTTGGCTACCATCATGGTTAAGACTAGATGATCATCGGGAGGGACTTGGATTCCCATGAGGTTCCTTTTCGAGAAGGTGATGACCTCTTTTTCCCCGTGCCGGGGTTTCTTCGTTGGGCAAGAATCATACAACTTTGCATGCCTAGCTTTCCTGGTGTGTGCTTTTCTAGCAAAGTTGGATTCACCTCCTCCTCCTAACCCTCCAGAGATCATTTAGATTTCTCTGAGGGCTTACTGACGCTCTCGATCCTCCTGATTCCTCCCAGGGGATGAAGCCTGTCCTCGGCTAGCAACATACTGTCTTAACTAACCACGTAGAATAAGCTCCTTAATCTACTTCTTTGACTTAAAGTAGTCGTTAGTGTCATGGCCATAGTCGCAGTGGAAGCAACAATATTTGCTTTGATTCCTGCAGTTTGGTGCAGACTTCATCTTCCCTGGCCAACGGAGCGTGGGGTAGTCCTGTATCTGGAACAAGATGTGATCCACTGAGGCATTGAGATATGTGAAGGCCTGTCATTCTCTTTGGGGTACAAGATTAAGGTGGTCCTTGACAGAGGCTCTCTCTATCCTCTTTCTCTTATTCTATGTCTCCCACTTGTCCTCACAGGTGTCCTTCCTTTTCTCCCCTCCTCGAGAGAACTCACCTCATCGGGCTCTGGTGACGTTCTCGGCATTCATGTACTTTTATGTCCTCAACAGTAGCTCGGGCATGTTGGAGGGTGGCTTTTTTAGGACAGAGAACATAAAATTAGAGGAGCGAAGACCTGTAGTAAAGGCGGTCATGATTACCTCATCATTTGGCTCCTTGATCTGGAGAGCCTCCTTGTTAAAACAAGTGAGGTAGCTCTTAAGGCTTTCATCCTTGTCTTGCTTGATGGTGAGCAAGTGGGTAATCGACTTCTGTTGTCGACGTCCCCCAATGAAGTGGGAAATGAAAGATTTTCTCAGCTCCGCGAAGGAGTGGATAGAAGAGGGTTTTATATTCGCAAACCATTGTCGAGCAGATTTCCTCAAGGTGGCAGAGAAGTCTTTATACATGATCTCATCAGGCATGTTGCGGAGTTGCATGAGAGATTTATATGTGTGAAGATAATCTAGAGGGTCCTTGGTGCCATTGAAGATCTCGATGGCAGGCATCTTGATCTTCAAGGGTAGGCCGTAATTGACAACATCTGCATCAAACAGGGTGTTAGTATGCCTTACCAAATATTCCACCATCTCTGGCGCCTATGCTTTCATGGCATTAAGGGCATCGCCAAACTGGTTTTGCACCTCCTTGATCTTCTCATCCCATTGGTTAGGGACATCTTCTGTTGGATCATTGTAGTAGCTTTCATGATCCGCATACTAGTTTTCCCTCTCATCCTCCTGCCTAGGATGGTCAACTGCGTGTGGAGCAGGGACATGAGGAGTGGGAACATATGAGGTGCCTGTGTGTAGTGGGGGGAACTCCGTGGCGAGGGGCACCCTGGCACTGCATGGGGAGTGCCTTGGTGCCTAGAGTGGGGAGGCTGTAGCACCCCTTCAATTAGAGGGAGTACTATTCCCACAGGTTGAGAGGCGACGCCTCCCAAGGGCGAGCATCAACTGGATGATTTGCTAGTTTTGGCTAACCAACAACTACATGGTCTCCAAAAGCTGTTGCTCGACCACAAGAGTTACTGTAGCGGACGATTCCGCTAGTGTAGGTAGAGGCGAAGCCTCCTCCTGGCGGGTAGGGCTGTTATTCTCTAGTTGTTGATTCATCGACCTGGTTGTGATTGCCATAGATTTGAAAGAGAATAGCAAGGTAGTAGAAAACTCAGTCGTTTTCCACAAATGGCGGCAAACTAATGATGCATAAAATAGACATATGCACAATCAACAGTCGAGTATGTAATTTAGGATAATTAATGAGGCAATCAATAAATAATTAATATTAAAATACAAGTACTGGGTCAACATACGGATGTATAGTGATTCGGTAAGGGGGACCTACTCTACTCCGAAAGCAGCAATGGTGGCCGGATAACCCTTATTAATAAAGTAAGGAGAGAGAGAGAGAGAGAGAGAGAGAGCAAAGGTGAGCTTTGGGAGAGGTATGATAGCTAGGAGAGAGAAATAGCTATGTGAAGGTGTGTAGAGAGATGCCCTCTCATATAGATAGAGCTTATAATTTATAGGCACAGAGCCTTAGTTGAGGCGGTGACGTGAGGGAGGATAGCTACAAAGGGTAAGTACAATTAAAGATTGCATTGATCTTTGAGAGTGGCTATCCTGAGGATTGCTCCCCACGTGCTCTAATCTTCTTGGACCCCTTGGGCCTTTGGACTGGGTTGACTTCACGAGTTGGGCTTGACTGATCCTTTTAGCTAATCTTGGCTTACTCAATTGGTTGTGCCTGACCCAGTTCGACTTGGGCTCGTCAATATTTATCCTTCAAATTCGACTTTGATGATGGAGCTTCATGCACAAAAACTAATTAGTGTTTTTACATCTTAGAAAATAACAAAAAGTTTGGATTCACCTTGAAATTAATTCAAGAGTGGCTTTTATTGCAATTTGAGTTTCAAATTAAAGAAGGTTTTTCTCAAGACAATTCACCCAACCAATTCTAACATAATTATTAAATTTGATCCAGACATCAACCAAACAAGGGATCGAATCAATAGATCATTGGTTTAATCATTGAGGCAGTTAGTTGGACCGCCCATACANACCCAAACATCAACCAAACAAGGGACCGAATCAATAGATCATTGGTTTAATCATTGAGGCAGTTAGTTGGACCGCCCATACAATTAAAAATAAAAAAATCAATAATAATAATCCAAAAAATTTATTTATAATATAATAAAGGACAAAGAGTTTTGGATTCCTAAATTTATCTTGAGATTTTTGCGGCTCNCAATTAAAAATAAAAAAATCAATAATAATAATCCAAAAAATTTATTTATAATATAATAAAGGACAAAGAGTTTTGGATTCCTAAATTTATCTTGAGATTTTTGCGGCTCAAATTGTTTCTAAATTATTAAATATTGATCCAACGGTTGAAATCCACTCTTGAAATTTTTTTTCCCACCCAAAAGTTTCCTTAACCATGCCCATGTTTTGCGCTTGTGATGTGCTAGTTGACCCCCCCTCTCATGCCACCCACTCTCCCCATATAAGAGTCCCACATTAATGCCTCATTCACCATCAAATACTTGCCAATTGACAAAATTATCCTTCCCAAATATATTTTCCAAATGTTGTATCTCCAATAATGTATCAAAAGCTCATACATTGAATATTTAGTGGAAGTTAATAGACCCCCACTAAACACCCATATTGATTTGAGATACAAAATTTAATAAATGATTTAATATACATGACATTGCTCCTTGCCAATAACTCTCATTCCTCTTTCCTTACTAGTACATTCTCTAAAGTTTCTCTCTCTCTCTCTCTCCCTCCGTCATCCATGCTCCTCTTTCCCAAAATTCCCTTGATTGCGCCCCAAGTGTCAGCCCTTTTATTCTCTCTACTCTCTTCTTTCCCTACCCTTGAAATTTTTCATCTCCCCCTTACAAATTCTCTACTCTATACTCTCTTTCTATCTTCTTTCTCTTCCCTTTCCTCCCATCTCTCTCTTCGCCAGAGTAGCTAATCGCCATCGAAGATACAGTCAGGTACTCCCTTTTCTTCTTTTCTACCTCTCTCTATCTCGGTCCCTAACGACGCACACCCTACCCATCTTCCTCATCCTCACACATGCCCCTACAACCACACATCTCTCGTCTCTTTCTGTACGTCAGAGCATCCAGACGTAATAGGAGAGCCAACCATGGATTCCCTTTCTCCATTCTAACTCTCTATCTCACACCCTCGCATGCAACTAAGACAAACAATCGACACCCCCCAAGCACACACAAAATCAGTGATTCGTACACACTCACATTATTTTTGTTTACACCCAAAATAGTAAAATCTAAAGGCAACACATGGAGGTGATCCAACGATCAAGAAGGAGTCAGTGAGAGTCCAAGCTTAATAGGAATGTAAAGGAAGTAGGACTCTAAGAATCATGAGGAATGAGGAGACGTGACATCATAGACCACCAAGTAGCGACGATTTAGTGCACGTTTGTGTGTCTGAAGGAAAATGGCTATGATTACAGTCATGGCCGAAAAAGATAGCTTCGACAGTTAGAGTTCATCTCCTATAAATACCGAGGGCAAGGCTACACAGAAATGATCTTTGATTAACACAACAACTCTACTTATTTGACTTCCCTATAATTTTTCCTTTAGCTTCTAATTAATCGATATGGTGATTTTCCTTTTAATGCTAAGTACAGTAGCTTGCACATTTACTACTGTCAATCTTTATGTTACTTGTACTTCCAGTTACTTTTCTGCATTCCAGTCCATTATGTTGTTAATTGAAAAATTAATCAAGTCCTTGACTTCCAAGGCAGTGAAAAGAATCTAGAAGTAGTCTTACGATTCGCTAAATCGACTAAACACTCACTATTTAAGAACCTAATGCCGATTTGAATAGGTAAGTTTGTACATGTTTGGGTGTAAGTCCAATAGGACTTTGATTAGTAGTTAAACTTAGCATACTTCTATGCCTTTTTAAGACTAATTATACTTTGATGGAATTTAAATGATGACATTTCAGGTCCTAAAGTGAACAAGGCCTCAAGGTCAACAAATATCACACTTTAATGTAATACCAGCACATTAGGGAACAAAATTGGAGAAAGTTGGAACAAAGCAAGAACGTACGAATGCCAACTCACGTTTGAACATCCACTTGAACTAAGTGAAGACCAAGATGATGAAACATGGCGTGTGACAGCCAAGAAGGGACAAGCTGGGGTACTTGAGTACCACGTTTGAACGCCAACTCACGTTCAAACGTCCACTTGAATTGATTGAGGACCAAGATAATGAGTGCAAAGCGCCAAGAGGTGCATGGAGTGTGGAAAGAGGTTTCCACAGAAGACCACAGGCTACTTGAGTAAGAAGGTCAAAGTCCATTTGGCGTTCGAACGCCCATAAAGAAAAGACATAAGAAACATTTGAACGCCAGACAATGTTCGAATGCCCACAAAAGCAAAAACAAAAACAATGTTCAAACGCCAGATCACGTTCGAGTGTTCTCCACAGACAGGCTGTAGATTAGTTGATTTTCTGTTCGGACATTGAGACTTTCACTTGGACTTTGAATGCCTTGTACTATTCCTCCACATTACTTTGCTCCCTCCTCCTTGCCTATAAATACTCCCATTTGGGGAGCTTCAAGGGGGACTTGTAGAGAGCTTGATAGAGGCTTAGACTCCGACTCATATAGCTAGAATTATATTTGCTTGTATCAAGGAAGATAGTTCATCTTTTTGGTTGAGGAAGCAACCCTCCAAAAGTGACTAACTTTCTTCTACTTTGATTGTTCATTTCTTTCACTTCGATTGCTTGAGCTTCCTTCTTTCTTAGAAGAGTGAAACTCTTCTACTTTTCTAGAGCTTTACCAAAGCCATGAAGGGTGGAATGTGATTCACTTATTCTTCATTAAAGATTTGCTCTTTGTTTAGTGTGTTTCACTTTGTAACTCCTCTACTTGGAGGGATGAGTATCACTCACTTTTTTCGCTTTACCAAAAGTCATGAAGAGTAAGTAATTCATCATTCACTCTTTAGTAAGAGGTGATGAATATGTATAGATTATTCGAAAGTTATATTTGTGCATTTCCTTTATGCTTTAATGCTTTATATTTCACTTGTTTATTGAATGATTGAATGCATCTAGCCAAGCTAAGGTACTTTGTATAACTGTGGGTTCTTTCTATGTCACGGATGACTCTTGCATAGAAAGACTCGTTGGTTCAAGGCAAGTACCCCGGCTAGATCTTCATGACAACATTTCAATCTTTACCATTATTGTGCCTTATTTAAAGAATGGAACATTAATGTCATGGTTGGATGCCTTGTAGAAACACTTGCTTGTTTGTGTACGGGTTGAGTCTCGGTACAGATAATTCTTGTAAATTTCTAGAAAGGCATTAGAACTATGTGCTTAATTCTCACAGTCCATCTTTATCTTCTGATTAACTTGTTGTTGACACGGAAATTAATTGAGTTATAAAGCACATGTATAATAAGTTAGATGATTAAGTACATGTCTGATCCTCGAACTAAAGGGTGGTTGTTACATTTGAGAATTTATCTTATATTCTGTCTAGAAAAATCCATTAGAAAGAATCTTATATTTTGTTCAGAAAATTCCATAACTTCAAAATCTCAAGGTTTCCAGTTATTTGGTCTTTATCACCGCTTACTTCAAAACACTAATCATAGTTCCCTGTGGATTCGACTCTAGACTTCACTGGATTATTACTGCAGCTTAACCGCCTACACTTGGATGTACACATTTCGGATCAAGTCAAGTTTTTGGCACCGTTGTCGAGGAACCATAAAAAGTGTTTTTAAGATAAAAGGTAAAAAGATCTCTCTTTTTGTATAAATATTTGTTTTACTGTGTATAAATTTGTTTTAATTGTTTTTATGTCTGAGGACGCTTCTCACT
>CAUOFW020005103.1:455203-481417 GCA_963454935.2 Ilex paraguariensis | reverse complement strand
GACGGAGAATCTCATCTAGCTTCACGTCGATGCCAAGCATGATCTCTCATAAAGTCCTGCGATCACCCATCTTAGCATGGGCCGTCTTTGTCTCTCTCTCCTCCTCAGCATCCAAGGCATCTTGGACCCCATCGGTACCTTATCCTGGTGGCACATCTTGCCTCGTTGCTGTCCCCTTGTTGTGACCTTGATTCCTCCTGAATGATACTTTATTCAAAAATCCCATAGGCTTGAGAACATCCATCTCTGATCTGATCTTCACTCCCTAGTCAATGCATATCTTCGTCACTAGTGTTCCGAAAGGGAGTGAGTTCCTCTTAGCATTGCACCCCTTGATCTTTTTAGACAAGATCAAAGAGGAAAGGTCAATGCTTTGGTTCTTCCCAATTGCGTATAACAATCGAGCCATATCGAGAAGGATCTCATTCTTCCGCCCAATGGGAGCAAAGTTGGACACGACAATCAAGTTGAGCATTTTATACTTGTCCGTCATCACTCCTTGCTTAAGGAATCATCTACCTCCCCATCTAAAGGTCATCAATCCCTTCAACTCAACCCCTACAACGTCCAAGTTCACTTCCTTCCTCGGAGGGTAGTTAGGCCTCAGTACCCGTGGTACTGGCCTTAACTCCAAAATACCTTCTTCATCCACACTGATGTGAGTCCCCCTTATATATGTTTTTATCACTTTGTCACTACCTCAGCGTTGGAGTAAAATTCTCTCACAACCTCTTTCATCGCCTCACCTCCATTTCTCAAATAACTTTCCCAACCTTTCCCTTCCATATTCGCCAAAATCCCCCATTGTGCAAAATCAAACAACTCAATAGTCCTTTCACAAACAATAGGTTGATTTTGGAAAAAGATTTCATACCTATCGGCCTTTAAGGCATTGGGGAAGCGAGTGCGATCATATCTACGAACCAATGGTGGCCTTCTATCCCTTTCCTTGATGATCTCCTCCTGTAACGCCCCAAAAACCCCCTTGGGTGACATTACATTCTAAAAACCATTCACCGCATGAGAGCATTAAGTAAATCCATCACGACGAAAGTTTTATTCATCCACCATTCATATTTTAACAAAATTTGGGCAGAGTCTCCTCTGTTCGGGGAGCTCTACCCAAAACACAACCTGTGCAATTCTACTGTAATGACCACACCGGGTCCATTTAACTACCATAAAATCAATCCATCCAATTTACATGTTATCCCAAAAGAATAGGCCAAGTTATGGCCTTTACATTCCCACAAAAGTACTATAATACACAGCGGAATTTATAAAATAAAAACTAGGCTATACAATTCTCCCAAAAGATTATCCAAGTCTATAACAAAAGAAAGGGGGGTCGCTCTAAGCATCCACCTCGGGATCCACGCTCCCTTCTATCGGAGTCTCCAAATATGTCGGCCCCTCGACTCCCAGCTCCTCGTCAAAGGCAAAATCTGAAAGGTGGGGAAGTAGGGGGTGAGCACAAGGCTCTGTAGGAGGATCCTTCCAAACCCATTCAAGGTTTTGAAATCAAGTAAAACAGGTAGGTCACGTTTCGCACATACATATAAATGAATTTTAAAGTAAAGTAAGGACATTTTAAAGGAGATCTCAAGTTTGTACAATAATAAGGACTTGAACGAGAATAAAACCACGTTTAATTGACAAACAATTTCCAACATAATCCACTCCACCATACACCATTTCCACAAGGTATCGCGGCATCCCATACTACCCGAAACTCTTGGAAAAATAATATTTGGTACAATGAACAAAAATTTCTATTTGGTACCACTCAAGTAGGTTGTCGCTTCTCATGAATCTACCCGACGATTCTACCTCGTTCACCCATTTCCACTAACAATCACAGACCAATTTAGGAAGGGCATGTACCGTCTCATACGGCCTTGACGAGATCCTTCCAAGGTGTCTAGTATACTAACCCTTTTCCCCGGTATCCGTGAACAATAGTGGTCACTGTCACCACAGTGATCCACTACGAGCATTAGGCAACCATCTACCCCCCCATTGGGATAGACTAACCTCTAATGCTCTACGGCAGTTTTCGAAGGTAATCCAAGTCCCTCACAACACCATACACAAGAGTGACATACCAACAATATACTCAACCTCATATACAAGCAAATTCCATGATGTTTCCCCAAATTTTCACAAGCAAGATACATAATAGAACAATTTAAGAAAATATACCCATTTCGCAAATCATGTAACAAGAGACAAGTTTAAAGGAAATAAGCATGAGATCATCAATACAATCATTTTACTACCCAACACAAAGTTCTAGAATTTTCGAAATCAAGATGATGTGAAGATATAGAGAAAAATCCATATTTCCCCCAAAAACTAGAGTTTGATGGATTTCCAACCATCATTTTGTTCAAATCATGGGAATGTTTGTAAACATACCAAGGAACAAGAAACCCATAACAAATACATACTATTAAGAGCCAAATTCTACATGTATAATAACCCTAACATCAATGGACAAGGATGGAAGAAAACCCTACCTCAATGTTCTTAAAAACCTAGGTTTAGTGTGAAGAAGATGAAGATTTGATCTTCTTTGAAGTATAGATCTCCTCTTGATCTTGTGTTTTATCCTTCTCTCTTCCTCTAGAGTCCTAAGAGAAGTGGGTTGAGAGTGGAATGAGAGAAATGAGAGTAAAGGCTGAAATCTGTGTTTTTAAACACAGAAATCCCGAATTTTTTTTTCCTTTACTGTTCATGGGCTGCTTCGATATTACTTCGTTATCGGGGCATAACTCTCTCATCCGAGCTCCGATTGAGATGATTCAAGATGCTATGGAAAGCTAAGAAAGAACTCTACAACTTTCATGTTTTGAGTTTTAAGAGATATTGACTACATCAAGGTCTAAATTGGGCTTGAAGTTGCAGCCAGTGCACAGTTCACTATTTCATCCCTTTTTCCATTTCCAATCTACCAAATTCATACACACATCGCTACACCTATCCCCATTTTTACAAAAATTATTTAATATATATCTATATGCATATATATAAAATAAAATGCGGAGTGTTACACCTCCACAAAGTTTGGCTCTTGATTGGCCACCTTTCGTCTAGCGGGCATTTTCATCCTTGGAATCATTTTCAGATTTTAAGGGTTTAGAGGAAGAAAAAACTAGAAATTCTTTGGTTAAAAGTGAGAAATGAGATGGAAAAGGGGTTTGGGTGATTCATTTTGGATCAAAAATGAGAGGGAATGATTTTTGGGATCTTTGGTAATGGAGAGGGCAAGCTAGGGTTTGGTACTTTGAAAGTTTGAACATGGAAATGGCGTTCGAACTAAGGTTGCTCCCAGTACTTTGGTGTTCTACAGAGATCAAAAAGTACTGTAAGCTCCTCTAGTTCAAACGTGAACTATCGTTCGAACATGACATCTAAGTTCAAATGTCCTATTGGAGTTCGAACTAAGGTTGATCCTTGTACTTTTTGATCTGCAAAGACCAAGTAATGTAAGCTCCTATCGTTCGAATGTTAATATATATATATATATATATATATATATATATATATATACGTACACGTTCATATACACAAAAATTAAAAGAAGACTAAATGCATAAATAGGTCTTGGAAAAATAGGCGTCTCAGGATAAGTCCCTACTTATGCTACAATTTCGTTGGTATTTTAGGACATTCCTTACTTGGCCCACATCTTTATTATTTTTTTACACACATTTACATACACATTCATATACACAAAAATTGAAAGAAGACTAAATGCATAAATAGAGCTTGGAAAAAGATGGCCTCTCAAGATAAGTCTCTACTCATGCTACAATTTCGTTGGTATTTTAGGACATTCCTTACTAGGCCCACATCTTTATTTTTTATTTTTTAAATATTTGTACATCTTCCAAAAAGGATATTTACATTTTTACAATAGGAGTTCGAACCATTGACCTTCATTCCAAAAAAAACATGCTTTTCTTACAACTTTGTCAAGAAGAATTCTAATCCGAGTCATGTCTTGTCTCCATGTCATTTGCAAAATCAGTGACTCTTTCAATTTCTTGCCGCACATAATGTGTAAGTATGGCGTCTTAGGAAAATCCTTACTCTAACCATACACTATCCAGTTTAATCGATCAAGTGCGCGACCAAAAATTGGATCAGAACATTAATTATATTCTTTCATGTGAAAGATCCTGCCACATTGTTTACATGCACCTAGTCGTTTGGCACGACGACATTTAGCAAAAGTGCTTCTTCCACACAGTGGTTTTGCTTGCTTTTCTCAGATTTTAATTTTTCTCACCAACCTTGCTTTTTTTATTACCACAGAATGTACATCGGATGAAAATGTGCATAAAATAACTAAACTAAACAAAAAGACCTTAACATCCATGTTTGCTATGCTTAAGACACCTTATTTGGTTCTTTAAGATTTACCAGTCACAATGACGATTAAAGCTGCCTTAAAAGACATGATCATTTTTTTTTCGAAATATGGTGGTACAAAATACAACAAAGACTGTATAAAACTAATCAATATAAATATGATCTAGGCAAAATTACAAAAACTAGATTGTACAAATCCAACAAATATGAACTATACAAGTACTCAAACTGTATCTCACCCCTAACTTAAACTCAACATTGTCCTCAATGTTTTGAATTTACCAGTGCATGCAAAGTGGTTTTAGGGTTGAGCGATAGATCTGTTCATCTGTAGATGCAGTAAAAATAAGATACATATTTAATCATCTTTACGAAAACCAGGGTTTTGATTAACATGGAAACCCTTTTTCGTAAGTGCAAAAAGAAGGAGGAAACCTATTAGTAAATACATAATTAAATACAAAACATGAAACAAAGGATGGTATCTATAGAATGTGTAGCCATGGAGTTTGCAGAGAATGAATCGTCAAACAGAAAGGGGAAGAAGAAGAGAAGTGATGGAGTTAAGTGTGAAGAGTGATTACGATTTCGACATTTTATAAAGACAGTGTTCGGGTAGGGTCGGGTCCTTGGGTTAGGAATTCTCATGACCCGACCTCTCTCTGTGTCTGAACCCCAAAAATTATTCAACATCTTCTAGATCCATTAGAACAGTGGATTCCACATCTTTAACAAACCCTTCGTGAAATGGTTTTAAATGTTGACCATTAACAATAAAAACATTACCATTTGAAGGATTCTCTATCTCCATTACTCCATGTCCAAACACTTGCCTTGCAATGTAAGGCCTAGTCCACCTTGACCTCAACTTACCATGAAATAGGCAGAGCCTTGAATTGAATAGGAGAACTTTTTGGGAAGGAACAAAAGATTTTCTCACTATGTTTTTTCCATGAAAATGTTTCATTCTCTTGAAATTTTAGCATTGTGATAGGCCTCGTTTCTCAATTCTTCTAATTTGTTAATCTGAAGTTTTCTTGATATTCCTACCTTGTCCAAGTTAAAGTTCATAGTTTTAATAGCCTAGTATGCTCTGTGTTCCAATTCAACAGGTAAGTGACAAGACTTTCCATAAAATAATCGATAAGGGGACATACCCAAAATTATTTTAAAAGTAGTGTGATATGCCCAGAGTGCATCGGTTAGTCTTAACGACCAGTCTGGGTTTACCATTTTTTCTAAAATTATTTTAATCTCTCGATTAGCCAATTCAGCCTATCCACTAGTCTGTGGATGATAAAGGGTCACAACTTTATGAGAAATTAAATATTTTTTCATCAGATTCAAAAAAGGATGATTGCAAAAATGAGCACACCCATCACTTATGATGGATTTAGAAATTCCAAACTGGGACAAGATATTTGCTTTTAAAAATTTAATCACTGTTCCGTGAACATTATTTCGGCATAGAATTGCTTCAACCCATTTGAAGAAATAATCAAAAACCACTAAAATATATAGATAGCTAAAGGAAGGGGGAAATGGTCCCATGAAATTGATGCTCCAACAATCAAAAACTTCAATTACCAGTGTAGGGTTCAAGGGCATCATGTTCCTTTTAGAAATACTCCCCAATCGTTGACACTTACTAGATGTTAGATAGAAGGCATGAAAATATTTAAAAGGTGTGAGGCAAAAAAATCCACACTGCAAGATTTTTCCAGCAGCAGTTTTTTTAGATGAAAAATGGCCACCACATGCTTCAGAATGACAAAAAAACATTATCTACCTGATTTCTTGAAAGGGGATACAACGCCTTATGATTTGATGCTTATAGTATTTAAACACGTATGAATCCTCCCAAAAGAAATTATGAGCTTTCCTTAAAAATTTCTTTTTGTCCATNTGCAATGTAAGGCCTAGTCCACCTTGACCTCAACTTACCATGAAATAGGCAGAGCCTTGAATTGAATAGGAGAACTTTTTGGGAAGGAACAAAAGATTTTCTCACTATGTTTTTTCCATGAAAATGTTTCATTCTCTTGCAATTTTAGCATTGTCATAGGCCTCGTTTCTCAATTCTTCTAATTTGTTAATCTGAAGTTTTCTTGATATTCCTGCCTTGTCCAAGTTAAAGTTCATAGTTTTAATAGCCTAGTATGCTCTGTGTTCCAATTCAACAGGTAAGTGACAAGACTTTCCATAAAATAATCGATAAGGGGACATACCCAAAATTATTTTAAAAGTAGTGTGATATGCCCAGAGTGCATCGGTTAGTCTTAACGACCAGTCTGGGTTTACCATTTTTTCTAAAATTATTTTAATCTCTCGATTAGCCAATTCAGCCTATCCACTAGTCTGTGGATGATAAAGGGTCACAACTTTATGAGAAATTAAATATTTTTTCATCAGATTCAAAAAAGGATGATTGCAAAAATGAGCACACCCATCACTTATGATGGATTTAGAAATTCCAAACAGGGACAAGATATTTGCTTTTAAAAATTTAATCACTGTTCCGTGAACATTATTTCGGCATAGAATTGCTTCAACCCATTTGAAGAAATAATCAAAAACCACTAAAATATATAGATAGCTAAAGGAAGGGGGAAATGGTCCCATGAAATTGATGCTCCAACAATCAAAAACTTCAATTACCAGTGTAGGGTTCAAGGGCATCATGTTCCTTTTAGAAATACTCCCCAACCGTTGACACTTATTACATGTTAGATAGAAGGCATGAAAATATTTAAAAGGTGTGAGGCAAAAAAATCCACACTGCAAGATTTTTGCAGCAGCAGTTTTTTTAGATGAAAAATTGCCACCACATGCTTCAGAATGACAAAAAGAAATTATCTACCTGATTTCTTGAAAGGGGATACAACGCCTTATGATTTGATGCTTATAGTATTTAAACACGTATGAATCCTCCCAAAAGAAATTATGAGCTTTCCTTAAAAATTTCTTTTTGTCCATCATGATAAAGGAAGGGGGAACCGTACTAGTGGCAAGGAAGTTAGCAATATCAGCATACCATGATGTTTCCATAATTGTGAAAAATTGTTCATCAGGAAAATTTTCATTGATTGATAGTTTGTCTTAATGAAATTCATATGTCAGCCTAGATAGATGATCTGCCACTACATTTATGACCCCTTTTTTGTCCTTGATGATTAGGCCAAATTCTTGCAATAAGAGAATCCATCTCAAAAGTCATGGCTTAACATCTTTCTTTGTGAGCAAGAACTTCAATGCTGCATGATCAGTAAACACAATGAAAAATGAACCAATAAGGTAAGAACAAAATTTTTCTCGAGCAAAAACCACAACAAGCAATTCTTTTTCAGTTGTGGAATAATTCATTTGAGCATCATTTAGATTTTTGCTTGCATAGTAGATCACATAAGGTTTTTTATCCTTCATCTGACCCAATACTGCTCCCATAACATAGTCACTTGCATTACACATCAATTCACATGGCAGAGTCTAGTCAGGAGGTTGCATTATTGGAGCAGAAATTAACATTCATTTAAGCTTATCAAAAGCTTGTTGGCATGCTTTATTCCATACAAAAGTTATATCCTAACTTAGGAGATGACACATGAGTTTTGATATGGTACTAAATTCTTTGATGAATCTCCTATAAAACCCTACATGCCTAATAAATGATCGGACATCTTTAATAGTTTTGGGTGCAGGCAAATTGCCTATCAGATCTATCTTTGCTTTGTCAACTTTTATGCCTTCAGATGACACAATGTGACCTAAAACAATGCCTTGTGTTACCATGAAATGACATTTCTCCCAATTAAGTATCAGATTGGTCTCCCTACACCTTATCAAAACTTTTTTCAGGTTTGTTAGACATAATTCAAATGAATCACCATACACAGAAAAATCATCTATAAATACTTTCAAAAATCTTTCCACCATGTCACTAAATAAACTTAACAAGCACCTTTGAAATGTTGCAGGAGTGTTACAAAGTCCAAATAACATCCTTTTAAATGCAAAAGTACCGAATGGGCATGTAAATGTTATTTTCTCTTGGTCATCAAATGCTATTTCAATTTGATTGTACCTAGAATACCCATCTAAAAAATAATAGAATGCATGACCTATAATTCATTCCAAGACTTGACCAAGAAAGGGGAGAGGAAAGTGGTCCTTCCCAGTCACCAAATTGAGTTTTCAGTAGTTTATGCACATTTGCCATCCTCTGACAACTCGGGTTGGTACCAATTCATTGACATCATTTTTAATCACGGTGACTCTAGACTTCTTAGGCACAACTTGGGTTGGGCTAACCCATTTACTATCAGAGATGGGGAAGATAATTCCTGTATCCAATAGTTTGAGCACCTCAGTCTATACAACCTCCTTCAAGTGAGGGTTCGTTGCATTTGACAAGAGGGTTTTGCATCTTTCTTGAGGTATATATTATGATTACAAATTAATGGGTTACACCTTTCAAATTAGCAATGATCAACCCAATGGTGCTCTTATGATGTCTAAGGACTTCAATTATCTTAGACTCTTATAAATCTGCAAGCTTGGATGAAATGACCACTAGATATGACTCGTGCTCTCCTAAAAATGCATATTTTAAGTTAGATGAAAAAGGTTTTAGTTCAGGCTTTGGTGGATTGACACTGGATGAGAGTGGATTTGTACCACTTGGGGTTAGTTCTTCAAATTTGGGTTCCTAGGTCCGTACAGCATGAGCGGGACAACTATTTGGACAATCATCTTTTAACTTAGATGTGATAGAGTCCAATAAACACGAATCAACAGAGTTTTCATAAAATGCATCGTTCAAATGTTCATGTGCCAAAGACTCAATGAAATTCACTTATCTAACTTGTTTTTCCTCACCTAGGTGCTTGAAAATGTTGAAAATTTTAAGCTCAGGAGTCATATTCCTAAAATTCAATTTTATGACCCCATTCCTGTAATTAATTAATGCATTTGAAGTTGCTAGGAAAGTTCAACCAAGAATGATGGGAATTTGATTCCCCGAATGTATTGCTGGCTGAGTATCCAAGACAATGAAGTCCACATGAAAGAAAAATTTGTCCACTTGAACAAGGACATCCTCAACAATGCACCAAGAAACTTTAAAAGACCTATCTTCCAATAGTAGTGTGATACATGTGGGTTTGAGTTCACCCAAACCTAATTATTGGTAGACTGAGAAAGGGAGAAAATTGACACTGGCTCCAAGATCCAGCAATGCTTGTTCTATCCTGAAATTTTCAATGACACATGACATAGTTGGATACCCTGGATCCTTATATTTTTGAAGGATTTTGTGTTGGAGTATGACACTAGCTTGTTCTGTTAAGAAAGCTCTTTTTTGAACATTTTGACTTCTTTGGATTGTGCACAAGTCTTTTAGAAACTTAGCGTAAGAAGGAACCTTCTTTATGACATCCAGAAGTGAAATATTGATTTTTACTTGCTTAAAAAGCTCGTAAATTTCTGCATGGTTATTCAACTTTTGTGCTTTCTTGAGTCTTTGAGGAAAATGAGCATGAATGGGACATAGTGGTTGTGACTCCTTATCTTCTTTATACTCAGTCGCTTCTGGAGAGACTTGTGCAGGTTGCAGCACAAGTGCTGTCTCATTGAGTGGGGATTGTTTGATGGTTTTGTCAATGACTTTGCCACTTCTGTGAGGATTTCATAGTTGAAGGATTACCCACATGATATTGACCTTGTGGCTATTTAGGTTGGGCAGGAAACCTGCCCTTCTCATATGTGGTCATTCATTGAGTCAACTTTTGGATATGACTTTTGAGATCCTCAAATAACTGAGTGGTATGGGTTTTGAAGTCATTGAAAGCCTGAGTGAAATGATTGTTATAGTTCATTTTTCTTTGCATGAACTGATTCAATGTGTCCTCAAGACTTCTCTTGTGTGGTGGTTGGTATAGTTGATACGCAGGAGGTCCTTGAGGTGGTGGTTGTAAACCTTGTTGTAGATTCATGGGAGCTTGTTGTGTGTTCCTCCAACTGAAATTCGGGTGATTCTGCCACCCTAGATTATAAGTTTCAGCATAAGGGTTGGAATAAGGCTTGTTAAAATTAGAAATTGCGTTGATTTGTTCTAACAATACTTCTTTAAATGCAGGAATGGTAGGATACTCCCCAGGGTGTCCAATCAGGGCACAAATCCCACACACTTGTTTTGTGGGAGGGCTAACAGCAACTTGATTCACCTTCTTCATCTCTAGACCTTCAAGCTTTCAAGATAAGGTAGTCATTTTTGCCCTCAGGTCATTATCTTCTTTTAAAACATATTTTTCCATTTGGGAAATGGATGGTTTGGCTTCAACAGTGGTTGGAGAGGCTGAGTCTCATATCTAGGAACTCTCGGATATGGTATCAAAAAATGTAAATGCCTCATCTGAACTTTTTCCCACGAACTCCCCTTGAGCCATCATTTCAACAAACTGACGTAGTCGAGTGGGCAGAGAATCATAGAAAAAACCTACCAAAGTCTAACTCTCACAAGCATGGTGTGGAAAAGCTTGAAGAAGATCATTGAATCTCTCCCAACATTGATAAAATGTTTCTCCCTCTTTAACCGTAAAATTCATGATTTTCCTTTTAAGTGCATTGGTACGGTGTAGAGGGAAAAACTTCCTGAAATAGTGATACTGAATACACAAAAACACACACACACACATATATATATGTGTGTGTGCGTGTGTGTTCATGGTGAAGAATATGGATGAATATGTAAATGAGTTTTATTGAAAGTTGCTAAGTTACATGTTTTTAGACCTAATTTGGATTGGTTAATCTTGAAGTTTTAAAGAATTTAATCAATTTGTAAAAAGTAAAAAAGGGGGGGGGGGAAAGGAAGTTACTGTTCCAAGTTCTGTCGTAGGTAGAAGAAGACCAAATCCAAAAATTATAGAAAGCTCTCCTTTAGTTTCAAAGAGCTTTACTTTGACTCCTGTATTCTTCTAAACTTAATTTTAACCATTGTTTTACTTGGTAAGTTAGAAGAATAGAATTTTAGAAAATTTATGGCAGCCCCGAAAACAGAAAATTTGTTTTTTTAAGGAAATTACTCTATGGCCCCAAAAGTTTTAAAAACTATGATTTGACCCTAAAACTTTAGAAATGTTTTATAAACTGCCCAGATTACTTCCATACCATATTAGCTCACATTAAAAATATTATTTCTATGTAAAATATATATACAGTATATATCAATGGGTATGAAGTATAAATATTAAATATAGAATCGCGAAATGAAGAAATTAAGAATAGTGATTGATCGTTATATGTTATTTTGGATTAGGTGGTGATTGCATTGTGGTTGAGAAAGAGGGCTTTGAATTGAATTTTGGGAATCAATGCGAATAGTTTATTACCTTTTTTGGGAGGATTTTCTATATCAAATGTGTCGGTGCGTGCTTGTGGATTTTTCATATATATAATATATGTGTTGATGTTTGGGGTTGCAATTAAATATTTTGAAATTGTAAACTGTTATACATGTGAATTTTGAAAAACTTGTGGAATGATTTTATATCATTGCTTTGGTGATGAAAGAAAATTTTTGTTTGTGTTGAGACTAAAACTACAGTTTTGGTGTGCGTGAAAATCATGTTTATGAGATGGAGACTAGGTTACCAAGTTTGAGTGGCAATGAGATTGTATACCGGCATGGTCTATATAGTGATGTAAACATAGGGGCCAGTCATCAGGCTAGTGATGACAAGAGACGGGGCCAATTATCAGGTTAGTGGTAACAAGAGACAGGGTTAGTCATCAGGCTAGTTATGACAAGAGACGGAGCCAGTTACCAGGCTAGTGGTAGCAAACATGATTTGGCAAATATATTTAAGACTGAATGTGTGTGTGAGTATTTTGGTTTATAAATCTCTTTTCATTTATTAAATTATTTCTGAAAATGAGTGGGTGTTTTGAGTTATAAATGTCTTTTCAGTTATAAAGTTATTTGTGATCATGAGATCATTTTGTTTACATGATTATGTGGGAGGGATTGATGTACAATTTGTTGTACTTATGCATGTATCAAAGTTTATTTTTGTATATAAACCGTGGGATTTATTTTCACACATTATTAGAGGTGGTTGCTATTTCACGGGCCATTGTGCTCATCCAAACATTTAACATTTTTCAGATATGGATCAAAGGGAGGAGTAAGTCCTCGGATAGACAAGGGATTAGAGGAGTTGAAGATTTATTTTACTGTAGGTCTTCGGGAATAAATATCTGTTGTAGTTTTGAGACAAATATTTAATTATTTTGGGAATAATATTGCTTATGTTTGGAGTAGTGAACCTTACAGTTTGATTATTATTTTACGTGAGTTTAGTAATGATGTTGGTAATATTTAGTTTATTCCTCTGTTATTCATTAGGTCGATGAATTGGATCACTTTATTATTTGTCTTCTACTATATTTTAAATTTTTTACACACAAGGTTGGTTGGTTAAGGCCTTGGTGGCCGGTCCGCTGTCCACCCTATGTGATCCGTGGGTGGGGGTGTGACAAGAGTGGTATCAGAGCCTAGGTTTATGAATTACCAGAGGATTATGTTAGATCTGAATGGTTGTGTAGGCTTTAATCGATTTTAGTTCAAGGGATGTAGAATGATGTTAATAGTTAATAGAATGATTTATGTAGTGACTAAGACAAGTTAATTTACTTGGTATTTTGTACAAACAAGAGATAGTTGAAAAATGGGACAATATGGGTATTGTAAGAAATGTGACTGACACTAATGGAATTTTAGGGCCTATATTCTTCTGTGTCTCCTAGAGTAGCAGTGTGATTGAGTGTGGAACCCAAAACACTTGAGTTTGATTTGATTGTGGCAACTTCTACGGGTGCTTTAAGGAGGAGATATCATGTACCCAAGGTTTAGGGTCCATATTGGAGAACAAAAGTTACTAGTTTATTGAGTATTTTTAGACCTTATGGGTTTTGATATGATATTAATTATAGACTAGTTAGTCACACAACACACGAAAGTTGGCTGTTTTGAAAAAGAGAGTCATGTGGATTTAGTTTCGAGGGGATAAGAATTATTTAATCCACTGTCTTAAATCTATGAGTGCAAGCTCGAAAATGAGAAAAGATTTTTAGGGAAACATTGGTAGTATTATTGATACACAAAATGATTGAGTGTCTCCTGAATAGATAACAATATAAAGGAAATTTTTGGATGTATTTCAAGAGAAGTTGTCTATGCTACCATTGGGGAGAGATAAAGTTTACATTTTTAATAGCCCTGGGGGTACTTTACTTATATTTGTTACTCCGTATTTGATGGTTCTTGCTGAACTAGAATAATGGGAATTCAATTGAAAATATATTAGACAGAAGATTTATTCAACTTAGCAATTTGTTGTGCAGGTGCTCATGTTGTGTTTGTAGAGAAATTAATTGGACTGTGAAATGGTAAGTCGATTACTACCAACTGAATAAGACAACAAGAAGTAGTAAATATCTTTTATGTGGTATTGATGATTTATTTGATCAGTTGTGAGACGCTAGAGAGTTTAGTAAAATTGATCTTAAGCTGAGTTATCTTTACTTAAAGGAAAGAAATGATGATGTTCTGAAACCATTATGTGCAACTGGGATAGTTATATTGTATTTTTTGTTAAGTCATTGAGATTGACAAATACTACATCCGTTTTTATGGATTGACTAAATTGAGTATCTCAACTTTATCTAGATTCATATGTTACTATATTCATTGGTGTTACACTTGTGTATTCTTGTAGAAAAGAAGGAATTACCCTACTCATGATTTTGGGTTACATGTAATTGTTTTTGTTTTGAGGTTATGGAGAGATTGTTTATAAGGTAAGACATGTAAGATTTATTTCGATTATCAAAGGTTGAAACATTTATTTATTGAGATGAAGTTTAATTTGAGAAAAAGGAGATGGATGGAAAGCCTAAGGACCATAATTATTTTATCATTATCATATAGGCAACACTACTATAGTGGTTGATACACTGAGCAAGAAATTATTAAGAAGTTTGTGTTGTATTGTATTGAGTATACCTGAATGAGTAAATTTTATTGATTTGAGATTGATAAAAGTATATGTGATGTTGACTAGTACAATGTATTATTAGCTCAATTTCAAGTTAAACTCTTATTGATAGATCGTATCAATTAGCTACAAAAAAAGGGGTCACATGTGGAGAGTATTAGAAACGAGGTGTAACATAGTAGCAGGATAAATTTTGTATTTTGTTTGGTGGGATTATATTTATATTTTGACATTAGTTATAAGTACCAAAAGAGAATACGTTGAAGGGAGACATTATAGATGCAACCTACATTTAATGTTCATACGAGGAGTACAAAATTATGTTGATATTGAGAATCTATTATTGGTTGAGTGGAAAGAGAGATTGTTGAATTTGTAGCTAATGTGTAATGCATTGACAGATAAATACTGAATATCAGTATCTTACAGGTTTATTACAACTTCTTTCAATTTTTGAATGAAAATGAGAGTATATTATTATGAATTTTCTATAATGACTTTCAGAATATAGATGGAGCATGAATCTATTTTTGGTTATTGTGGATTAATTGACGAAGTTATTTGGTAAAGTTGTTTCATTTTCACAACATACTTTGTGTTGTTATGCTCAGGAAGTATATATACCTAATTTTCCTTGTATATTGGTGGGAGTATTCTATTGAGCTTAAGGAACTCTTAATTATGTTGAGGAGTCAATAAATATTGGGAAACAAGATGATTTCATTAGTCAAGGTATTATAGAAGAGTCACTCAGGCAAAGAAGTTACTTGTGAAGTAGATAAAAGGATGGAAATTGAATATCCTCATTTGTCCTCACAAGGTATATAAATTTCGAGGACGAAATTCTTTTAAGGGGGAGAGAATGTAATACCCGAGGTAAACAAAAAATGAAAAAACAATAATAATACAAATAAAAGTGAATAAGTTGGATTTGAGAAGTTTTAAACTTTTGTTTGGCTTTGGATCTATCCTTATGTGCTTATGAATATGATTTTGTAAACCCCACCCTTTTATCTTTATATATGTATGTGGGTTTATGTAGCAAGTTATTATTTCTTTTGGAAATGTTAATATGGAATTTCGAGGAAATAGTAGTTAAAGCTTAGTTTAGCTTGCAAATATATGAAATCATTGTAATAGCACTTGTACCACCTAGGTTTGATGTACAAAAAGCATGTTGAATAAGCTTGGGTTGGAATTGGAAAGGTTTGGAATGGATTGTAAATGAAAAATGGAGGTTCTGTAGAAAAACAGATAAAACCATCCGAAAGGTCGATGAAAAACCTTTCGGAAGGTTAAGGTAAAAGATTTAACCAGTAGGCAAAACCTTCCGAAAGGTCGATGACAAACATTTTAGAAGGTCGATGAAAATGTTTGTTTAGAAGACAAACCTTCCGAACGGTTAAGGAAGATGATCATCCAGTAGACAAAACCTTCCAGAAGGTCGATGACAACCTTCTGGAAGGTTAATGAAAAGGTTTGTCGAATAGGCAAACCTTCCGGAAGGTCTTTGAAAAATCTGAAATTTTAAGTCGTGAACAGCCGGCTTTCCTTTCACTATAAATACTAAAGGACAACCCCTTTAGCCCCATTTCAATATCTCTAACCCTAGGAAACCTTAGAGAGGAAGAAAGGAAGAGAAAAATACAAGATCAAATGGGACTTCCACTTCAAGAAGATCAAAACCCTAGATTTTCAAGAACATCAAGGTAGGGGGTTTTCTTCCATTCTTGTCCATTGAGGCTAGGGTTTATATATATACATGTTTTGCTTCTAAATCTTAAATATATGCTATGAAATACTTGTTCTTTGAAGTATCTACAAGTATCACCATGTTTTGAAGGTATTATGGTTGATGGCCATAAAAACCATAGTTTTTGAGAAAAATGGATTTTTCTTCTTAATGTTCAATTGTTCTTGATTCCAAAACTCTAGTACTTTGTATTAAACAAAAAAAGGTGTTTGTGATGATCTCTTGCTTATTTTTCTTATATTGTTCTCTTGTATTACAAATTATGAAATTTGAGAATTTTGGATTTACTCATGATTTGAGAAAACGATTGGAATTGTATCTCTTGTATGGTTGTTGTGATGGACTTGAATTGCATTTGAGCACTGACGTAGATTGTTAGAGGTTAGTCTATCCCAGTGGGGGTGAGATGGTTTCCTAACACTTGTAGTGGTTTATTGTTTGTGAGAACAACCACTATTGGTCACGTAAGTTCGAGGCTGAGGGTGGGTATACCTTTCCTGGGAAGGATTCGTCAATACCGTGGGAGACAGTATATGCCCTTCCTAAAGTGGTTTATGTGATTATGGTTGGGTGAATGAGGTAGAGTCGATGTGTGGATTCATGGGAAGCAACAAACATACATGAGAACATGGGATTAATGTTGTTGTTGGGAATTGGTTTCCGACAAGAGCTTGTGTAGGTATAGGAGTCTACAAGAACTTGTTGGAAATGGTTATGGTTGGAAATGATTATCAATTGTAACTTGGTTTTACGGTTCGTTTAAATTATTGTGATTATGTACACCTGTGATCAAATAAATTGTCACTGTTTTATTTTAAGTTATATATGCTATTTTGAAAAAATGAGACCGAATTGTTTTACATGTTTTTCAAACCTTATTCGAGTTTGGGAGGAAGGTTGCTACAGAGCTCAGTGCTCACCCCCTACCAACTATATTTTTCAGATTATGTGCTAGAGGAGGAGCTAAGAGTAGATGAACAAGCACATTGGGAAACTCTTATAGAAGGGAACGTGGATCCCGAGGTGGACGTCTATAGTTATATTCTCTTTTGTTCTAGACTAGGATATTTATTTTGAGACTATGTAAAGTCAATCCTTTTGTAATTCCGCTGCATGTTAAATTTGATTCTTTTGGGATGTAATTGCCATAGCATGACATATTGTTTTGGATATAGTGGTCATGGTTGACCTATTCTTTTGGGATGATATTGTAAATGATATATTTGATGAATAAAATATTCTTTAACTATGGATTTATTTAGTTGCTCTCATGATGTGAATGGTTCTTAGTTTTTAATGCCGTCTAGGGTGGTCTTTGGGGCATTACAAAGTTTTGGTATCAGAGCTTAGGCTTTAGGTCTTACATGGGAGCTGTAGTTTATGGATTACCATTAGAGTGTAGGAGTAGGTGGAATAGAATTGTTGATATAAATTCTACACACGTCTAATGCTTTAGATTAAAAGTAGTTAAGATGTCTTGTACATCATTGAAACTAAATTGTGAATTGATGTGCAGGATGAACAGTAGGTGTGGACGTAGACGAGGTCGTGGTGGCCAAGCAAACCCATCACCACCACCACCTCCCGATGCCATGAACGACATCTACCAATGTTTAAGAGAGCTTATCACATTGGTGCAACACCAAAATAGGAATAACAACTACAATAGTGGGGTTCATCCACTAGCCCAAGTACCGGGCAACGGGGACGAAAATTGAAGAATGGTCCTCCTTCGGGAGTTTTTGAGGCAACAGCCACCTACCTTCCAAGGGAGCTCTAACCCCTTGGATGCGGATAGGCGGATCCGATGGATAAGGAAGATGTGTGATGGCATGGGAATTGCGGAGGACCTTCGGGTTGGCTTGTCTACATATCTGTTTGAGGGGGAGGCCGACCATTGGTGGGACTCAGTGAAGACAAGGAGGAACACCGATGAACCTACTTGGGAGGAGTTCGACCAAATCTTCCAAGACAAGTATTTTTTGGAATCAGTTAGAGACAGAATGAAGGCAGATTTTCTTGCTCTACGACAGGACAACATGACGGTGGCCGAGTATGAGAGGAGGTTTGATGAGCTATCCCGTTATGCTACTGAGTTTATATCTATTGAGGCCAGTAGGGCCAAGTGCTTTGAGTAGGGATTAAGGCCTTTTATTCGGGAGAAGTTGGTGGCCCTCAAGATTAGGGAGTATGGGGATATGGTTGACAGAGTTGCTCTGGTGGAGAGAGACACCGAGGACACTCAGAGGCGACAAAGCTTCTCGAGGAGAGGTTCGATCAGGACCGGTGCTAGCAGTAGTGGAAGGCAGAGAGTGGCACCATACCATTGCCCAGATCAGACGGGTGGACAGAGACTTCAGGCAGCTCGAGGAGCTAGAGGCGTAACAGACAGTACAGGCATGGACCCACGCCAATGCTTTGCATGTCGAAGTGTCGGGCTTTTCAGAAATAACTGCCCATCTATTCCCCCAAGAACCAATCAAGCAACTAGGAAAGTAAATGCAAACAAGCCACCCTTACAAAGGCCAGCACAACAAAGGCCGTTACAAGCTCAAACCCCCGGCAGCGCCAATGAAGGGAGAGTTTTTGCCTTGACTCAAATGGAGGAGGATGCTTCTAATGCCGTAGTGGAAGGTATCGTGCTTCTTTGTCACTCTTAGGCCCAAATCTTATTTGATCCTGGTGCTACACACTCATTCATACGTATTACATATGCTTTTAATTTGGGATTGGACTTTGGGAAGCTAGAACATGCCCTTCGTATTGACATGCCCACGGGAGAACAGTTGGATACAACAAGGGTGTGTAGAGGATGTGTGCTTCACATTGGGGAGCAAGAGTTGGTTGTCGATTTGATTGCATTAGATATGAAGGGGTACGATGTTATATTTGGAATGAACTTGTTGTCTACTTTTCATGCGATAATGGATTGTTTTCGCAAGCAGAGTTCATTTCAGTCACCGAAAAGGGTAGTTTTCAGCTCATGAATGATCGCAATTCTTCTAATCCATTTCCCACAACGGGAAATAGATTCTTGAAAGCTAAGGCAGGGAGCAATTTGAGTTTCTTGGCCAGCTTAATGGGAGATGATTGGGACAAATCCCAATCAAACGTAATATTGGTGGTGTCGGACTTCCTGTATGTTTTTCCCGATGACTTACCTGGGTTACCCCCACAACGAGAGATTGAGTTCAAGATTGATCTCTATCTGGGAACCGAACCCATATCCATTGCTCCTTATCGAATGACACCTTTGGAGTTAAAGGAGCTAAGAAAGCAATTAGACCATTTGTTGTCTATTGGGTTTATCCGTCTAAGTACTTCACCTTGGGGAGCCCCGATCCTCTTCGTGACGAAGCATGATGAAACACTTCGGTTATGTACGGATTACCGAAGGTTGAATCGGGTTACCATAAAGAATAAATATCCATTGCCAAGGATTGATGATTTATTCGATCAGTTGAGGGGTTCCAAGTATTACTCCAAGATTGATCTTCACACGGGGTACCATCAACTGCGGATCAAGGAGGAAGATATTCCTAAGACAGCTTTTCATACCCGGTATGGTCATTTTGAATATACGGTGATGCCGTTTGGATTGGCTAACGCTCCAGCAGCCTTTATTGACTTGATGCACAGGGTATTTCGGCCGTATCTAGATCAGTTTGTCATCGTGTTTATTAATGATATACTAATCTATTCCCTGACTCACGAGGAACATGGATGTCGTCTCTCTATTGTGCTACAGACATTGAGAGAACATAAGTTATATGCGAAGATGAGTAAGTGTGAGTTTTGGATGAAGGAAGTGAAATTCCNCAGTGGAAGGCAGAGAGTGGCACCATACCATTGCCCAGATCAGACGGGTGGACAGAGACTTCAGGCAGCTCAAGGAGCTAGAGGCGTAACAGACAGTACAGGCATGGACCCACGCCAATGCTTTGCATGTGGAAGTGTCGGGCTTTTCAGAAATAACTGCCCATCTATTCCCCCAAGAACCAATCAAGTAACTAGGAAAGTAAATGCAAACAATCCACCCTTACAAAGGCCAGCACAACAAAGACCGTTACAAGCTCAAACCCCCGGTAGCGCCAATCAAGGGAGAGTTTTTGCCTTGACTCAAATGGAGGAGGATGTTTCTAATGCCGTAGTGGAAGGTATCGTGCTTATTTGTCACTCTTAGGCCCGAATCTTATTTGATCCTGGTGCTACACACTCATTCATACGTATTACATATGCTGTTAATTTGGGATTGGACTTTGGGAAGCTAGAACATGCCCTTCGTATTGACATGCCCACGGGAGAACAGTTGGATACAACTAGGGTGTGTAGAGGATGTGTGCTTCACATTGGGGAGCAAGAGTTGGTTGTCGATTTGAATGCATTAGATATGAAAGGGTACGATGTTATATTTGGAATGAACTTGTTGTCTACTTTCCATGCGATAATGGATTGTTTTCGCAAGTAGATTTCATTTCAGTCACCGAAAAGGGTAGTTTTCAGCTCATGAATGATCGCAATTCTTCTCATCCATTTCCCACAACGGGAAATAGATTCTTGAAAGCTAAGGCAGGGAGCAATTTGAGTTTCTTGGCCAGCTTAATGGGAGATGATTGGGACAAATCCCAATCAAACGTAATATTGGTGGTGTCGGACTTCCTGTATATTTTTCCCGATGACTTACCTGGGTTACCCCCACAACGAGAGATTGAGTTCAAGATTGATCTCTATCTGGGAACCGAACCCATATCCATTGCTCCTTATCGAATGACACCTTTGGAGTTAAAGGAGCTAAGAAAGCAATTAGACCATTTGTTGTCTATTGGGTTTATCCGTCTAAGTACTTCACCTTGGGGAGCCCTGATCCTCTTCGTGACGAAGCATGATGAAACACTTTGGTTATGTACGGATTACCGAAGGTTTNTATTGGGTTTATCTGTTTGAGTGCTTCACCTTGGGGAGCCCCAGTCCTCTTTGTTAAAAAACATGACGAGACACTTCGATTATGTACGGATTATCGAAGGTTAAACTGAGTAATGGTAAAGAATAAATATCCATTGCCAAGGATTGATGATTTATTCGATCAGCTGAGGGGTTCCGAGTCTTACTCCAAGATTGATCTTCACACGGGGTACCATCAACTGCGGATCAAGGAGGAAGATATTCCTAAGACAGCTTTTCATACCCGGTATGGTCATTTTGAATATACGGTGATGCCGTTTGGATTGGCTAACGCTCCAGCAGCCTTTATTGACTTGATGCACAGGGTATTTCGGCCGTATCTAGATCAGTTTGTCATCGTGTTTATTAATGACATACTAATCTATTCCCCGACTCACGAGGAACATGGATGCCGTCTCTCTATTGTGCTACAGACATTGAGAGAACATAAGTTATATGCAAAGATGAGTAAGTGTGAGTTTTGGATGAAGGAAGTGAAATTCCTTGACCATGTTGTGTCGGAACAAGGGGTAGCTGTTGACCTTGCAAAGATTGAAGCCATGATGAAATGCGAACCACCTAAGAATGTGACCNGGGTTACCATAAAGAATAAATATCCATTGCCAAGGATTGATGATTTATTCGATCAGCTGAGGGGTTCCAAGTATTACTCCAAGATTGATCTTCACACGGGGTACCATCAACTGCGGATCAAGGAGGAAGATATTCCTAAGACAGCTTTTCATACCCGGTATGGTCATTTTGAATATACGGTGATGCCGTTTGGATTGGCTAACGCTCCAGCAGCCTTTATTGACTTGATGCACAGGGTATTTCGGCCGTATCTAGATCAGTTTGTCATCGTGTTTATTAATGATATACTAATCTATTCCCTGACTCACGAGGAACATGGATGTCGTCTCTCTATTGTGCTACAGACATTGAGAGAACATAAGTTATATGCGAAGATGAGTAAGTGTGAGTTTTGGATGAAGGAAGTGAAATTCCTTGGCCATGTTGTGTCGGAACAAGGGGTAGCTGTTGACCTCGCAAAGATTGAAGCCATGATGAAATGCGAACCACCTAAGAATGTGACTNAGGAGGATTAGTACAGTCTTTGCCTATCCCAGAGTGGAAGTGGGATCACATCACCATGGATTGCGTATCGAGTTTACCACAAACTTCGCAAGGGCATAATGTAGTATAGGTCATTGTGGACAGACTCACCAAGTCCGCTCATTTCTTGGGAATGAAGACCACTGACACTTTAGAGACCTTGAGCAAACTCTACATCCGTGAGATTGTACGATTACATGGATGTGGGGACAAAATTACACTTTAGCACCTCCTTTCATCCTCAAACGGATGGCCAATCCGAGAGGGTGATATAAATTTTGGAGGACATGCTATGAGCTTGCGTGTTGGACTTTAAAGGGAGTTGGAGTGACCATTTACCGTTGGCAGAATTTGCGTACAACAACAACTATCAGGCAAGTATTGGTATGGCACCGTATGAAGCATTGTATGGGAGACCATGTAGGTCACTGACTTGTTGGCTAGAAGCTGGGGAGATCAGTTTGTTTGGGCCAGAGATTGTTCGGGAGACTACGGAGAAGATCAAACTCATCCCGGAGAGACTACGCACGACACAAAGTAGATAGAAAAGATATGCGGATCAAAGATGAAGACCTTTGAAATTCCAAGAGGGGGACTATGTGTTCCTCAAGGTATCACCCAAGAAGGGAGTGTTTAGATTCGACAAGAAGGGGAAATTAGCGCCAAGATACATCGGACCCTTGAAGTGATCAAGGTAATAGGCAAAGTGGCGTATCAACTTCTGCTACCAGCTCAGTTATCAAGAGTGCATGACGTGTTCCATATGTCAATGTTGAGGAAATGTCAATCGGATACCACACAGGTTGTGAATTTGGAAGATATTGAAGTTCAAGATGGAGCAACATATGAAGAACAATCGGTGAAGATTCTCGACACCAAGGAGAAGGTACTATGCAACAAAGTAATCCAACTAGTGAAGGTCTTGTGGCAACATCACGGAATAGAGGAAGCTACTTGGGAACCCGAGCAGGAGATGTGAGAGAAGTAACCTTATTTATTCGTTACTTGAGGTAAGTTTCGAGGACGAAACTTTCTTTAAGGGTGGTGGATTGTAAACCCCAGCCTTTTATCTTTATATATGTATGTGGGTTTATGTAGCAAGTTATTATTTCTTTTGGAAATATTAATATGAAAATTCGAGGAAATATTAGTTAAAGCTTAGTTTAGCTTGCAAATATATAAAATCGTTGTAATAGCACTTGTACCAACTAGGTTTGATGTACAAAAAGCATGTTGAATAAGCTTGGGTTGGAATTGGAAAGGTTTGGAATGGATTGGAAATGAAAAAGGGAGGTTTTGTAGAAAAATAAATAAAACCTTTCGGAAGGTTAAGGTAAAAGATTTAACCAGTAGGCAAAACCTTCCAGAAGGTCGATGACAAACCTTCCGGAAGGTCGATGAAAATGTTTGTTTAGAAGACAAACCTTCCGAAAGGTTAAGGAAGATGATCGTCCAGTAGACAAAACCTTCCAGAAGGTCGATGACAACCTTCCGGAAGGTTAATGAAAAGGTTTGTTGAATAGGCAAACCTTCCGGAAGGTCAATGAACAACCTTCCGGAAGGTCTTCGAAAAAGCTGAAATTTTAAGTCGCGAACAACTGACTTTTCTTTCACTATATNAACCTTCCGGAAGGTTAATGAAAAGGTTTGTTGAATAGGCAAACCTTCCGGAAGGTCGATGAACAACCTTCCGGAAGGTTTTCGAAAAAGCTGAAATTTTAAGTCGCGAACAACTGACTTTTCTTTCACTATATATACTTAAGGACAACCCCTTTAGCCCCATTTCAACATCTCTAACCCTAGGACACCTTAGAGAGGAAGAAAGGAAGAGAAAAACACAAGATCAAATAAGACTTCCACTTCAAGAAAATCAAAACCCTAGATTTTCAAGAACATCAAGGTAGGGGGTTTTCTTCCATTCTTTTCCATTGAGACTAGGGTTTATATATATACATGTTTTGCTTCTAAATCTTAAATATATGCTATGAAATACTTGTTCCTTGAAGTTTCTACAAGTATCACCATCTTTTGAAGGTATTATGGTTGATGGCCGTAAAAACCCTAATTTTTTAGAAAAATGAATTTTTCTTCTTAATGTTCAATTGTTCTTGATTCCAAAACTCTAGTGTTTTGTATTAAACAACAAAAGGTATTTGTGATGATCTCTTGATTATTTTTCTTATATTGTTCTCTTGTATTACAAATTATGAAATTTGGGAATTTTGGATTTACTCATGATTTGAGAAAACGATTGGAATTGTATCTCTTGTATGGTTGTTGTGATGGACTTGAATTGCATTCGAGCACTGCCTTAGAGTGTTAGAGGTTAGTCTATACCAGTGGGGGTGAGTTGGTTTCCTAACACTTGTAGTGGTTTGTTGTTTGTGAGAACAACCACTATTATTCACGTAAGTTCGAGGCTGAGGGTGGGTATATGTAACGCCTCAAAATCGGGGGTATTTAATTTAACAAAATTCAGGCAGAGGCTCATTTGTACGGGGAACTCTACCCAAAACCCATCTTGTGTAATTATACTACATTGACCACACCGGGTCCATGTTTGAATAAATATTGACCACACCGGGTCCATTTACCCATCAAATAACAAAATTTCATTCACCATATGTAATATCCACAATATCATCCCAAAAGAATAGGCCAAGCTATGACAATTACATTCCAAAAGAATTACACTCAAACTTAGCAGCGGAATAAACAAAATACTAGACTGTACATGATCATAAATAAATTCCCTAGTGTAGCACAAAAATAAACTATAGCTCTAGATGTCCATCTCGGGATCTAGGTTTCCTTCTAGTGGAACCTCCCAATTTCTCGGCTCGTCAACTCTGGGATCTTCCTCTAGCATGAAGTCTGAAAAAAAACATTTATTGGTAGGGGGTGAGCACTAAGCTCTGTAGGAANAAATAATAAAATTTTATTCACCACATGTAATATCCACCATATCATCCCAAAAGAATCGGTCAAGTTATGACACTTATATTCCAAAAGAACTACACTCAAACTTAGCCGCGGAATAAATAAAATACTAGACTACTAGACTATACATGATCGTAAATAAATTCTCTAGTCTAGCACAAAAATAAACTATAGCTCTAGATGTCCACCTTGGGATTTAGGTTCCCCTCTAGTAGAACCTCCCAATTTCCCGGCTCGTCAACGCCGGGATCTTCCTCTAGCACAAAATCTGAAGAAAAAAAAATATTATTGGTAGGGGGTGAGCACTAAGCACTGTAGAAAAATCCTCCAAAACTCTAACAAGGTTTGGAAAACGTAGAAAATGGTCGGTCTCATTCCACAAATAGAATACGTAAATTTTGAAAGAAAACATGACATTTTCAAAGATCTCAAGGTTATACATTAACAATAATTAAGTGCAAGAGTAAANGTCTCATTCCACAAATAGAATACGTAAATTTTGAAAGAAAACATGACATTTTCAAAGATCTCAAGGTTATACATTAACAATAATTAAGTGCAAGAGTAAAGCCAATCCCACCATAAAATTTTTTGGACTTGCACCGACGGAAGTGTATAAACCAGTAATCAAACCTTGTACCGACGGAGTATCTGGCCCTTCTTGCTATACCCGACATAAGTTTTTCATGCAACCCGTGCGACTCCGTTGAACCTGTAACACCCCCCCCCACTACCCAGCAAGATATTGTCCTCTTTGGCACAGGGTCACGGAACACCGTTCTCCTCCCCTGCCCTCAAGGGTTTGTTCCTCCCAGGGGTTCCCTGGGAAAAGGCCTCTTGCAAGGTAAGGGCTGAAGGCTTACTTATAAGCCCAGCAACTCCCCCCTCCGTAACCGATGTGGGATACCAGGATCTCACAATCCACCCCCCTCAGGGCTGCACGTCCCCGTGCAGCTAGGTCACGGACTACCGTTCTACTCCCTCCTACACGCTGACCCGTGCAGGGCCCCACACTCGGCACCGCCAAGGGGT
>CAUOFW020005103.1:385444-454979 GCA_963454935.2 Ilex paraguariensis | reverse complement strand
TACCGAGTCCACTTGTCAACCACCAAGGATAGTGTTTGACCTAACAACATGCACACATACCCACACTCATGCCTCATGCCCATGAATGTGATTCCTCCATGCATATGCAATATAATGAGCAATTGTAATATCAATATCATATCCATATGTAATGAATGTCATATGGACTATTTCTACAACATTTCAACATATGACATGGCTAATTACATCCTAAGTAAATAATTTTCATAATTCACCCCAATGCCAATATATTATAAGCACATATCAATGTTTACATTTCCAATTGTAATTCACATCATAAGCATATGATTTCAATTTACCATATCATCCAAGCATCTTATTTCAATTTCATCAAAACAACAACTTCAATCATTCAAGGCATTTTATCAAACACTCATACAAGGCACAACTCATGTAAACACATAAAATGCTCAAAATTTCACATTTCTCTAGAAATGACACCAAGTAATTTCTACATACCAATTTAAGTTAGAATTTATTCTACCCATTTTTAATACTCATTTAATCAATTTCACAGCAATAGACAAGTGTTAAAGTCTCTAACAACCTATTCATTACATATCACAATCCTAGGTTGACAGAAAACCTAAGTAGGATGNCTACCCATTTTTAATACTCATTTAATCAATTTCACAGCAATAGACAAGTGTTAAAGTCTCTAACAACCTATTCATTACATATCACAATCCTAGGTTGACAGAAAACCTAAGTAGGATGGAAACCCCCACCTCTTGAAGCGTAATACAACCATAGAAGGCTCCAAGAACACAACCCAAGCTCTAATCCAAGCTTTCTCCCAAAATCTCATTTTTTGATCTTCGGTGAAATTCCTCCTTTTTGGTATAGTTGCGTAGCCCTAGACGAATCGCCAGAACTCCTTAGATCGTAAAGAGAAGTTAGAAACCCTTGTTTTTTTTCTGCTTTCCCTCTTTATCCTTTTCCAATGTGAGACTCAGCAGAATTGTGGGGAGAAAAAATCAGATATTTCTCCCCTATTTATACCCTTTAATTTTTGGTCCACAACGTGATACACGTTCACTTTTCCCGAGTCTGCTTTCGCCCCGAAAAAATTAAATTTCGCTCCGGTTCAAGTTCAAATATTTTTATTTCAACTTATTTTAAATTATTTTACAACTTTCAAAATTTTATTTTTTGGGTCACCCAAGACCCAACCGCCTTGTAAAACACGAAAAAATCTGACTATCTTAGAATTCGATGAAATTTGTCTGGGTAACTAGATTTCGCGAGACGAATCCAACAATGAGGTTCGTTTCGTCATTCGAGTTCTAGGAAAATTTAGGTTTTCAACCCGTACTGAAGTATTAAATTACCGTTTTATCCTTTTTTGTAAAAGTTCAAATTTACCCGATTTTTACATTCTTCCCCCCCTAAAATTGTCCCCGAAATTCACACACATATGCACACTTAACCGCCTGCATATACTACATATAATGCAATACTTATGATTATGAAAATGTACCTCCATCCTCGAACAAAAATGGATAACTGGTACGTATAGTGTCCTCACACTCCCATATCGCCTCCTCCACACCTAGATATTGCCACAATACATTTACTACCCTCACGGTCTTACCACACAAAACCTGCTCCCGACTATCCATGATACGCATTGGTCCCTCCTCGAAGGTCCCATCCGCATCAACGATCAACTCACCTAAATCCACCACATGTGTCGGATCTGGAATATACTTCCAGAGCATAGAGACATGGAACACAGTGTGAACACCCGATAGATTTGGCGATTAAGCCAACCATTAAGCAATTGTACCAACCATCTCAAATACCACGAAGGGCCCAATATACCTCAATGATAGTTTTTTTCACTTTTCGAACCTAACCACTCCTCTATTAGGCATCACCTTCAAGAAGACATGATCACCAACCCCAAACTCTAGAGGTTGTAACTGTCTGTTGGCGTAGCTCTTTTGCCGGCTTTGAGTTGTGAAAAGATGCTTTCGTATCAGATCCACCTTCTTCGAGGTGTCCCTAACCAACTCTGGACCCGTAGAGGGTTTCTCTCCAACCTCCATACAACAAATTAGAGAACGAAACAACCTCTCATATAGTGCCTCATAGGGTGCCATTCGTATGTTCGCCTGATAACTGTTGTTGGAGGCGAACTCCACTAAGAGTAAATGCTCTTCCCAGTTACCCTTGAGATCTAGGACACATGCTCATAGCATGTCTTTTAGCGTCAGGATGGTCCTCTCTGACTGACCGTTCGTCTAGGGATGAAAAAGGTGTGCTCGTCATCAATTATGTCCCCATGGGCCGTTGGAAAATCTCCCAAAAATGGGTCATGAACCTAGGATCCTGATTCAATATTATAGATACGAACTCTCCATGTAACCGAACTATTTCCCATACATACAGCCTGTAGAATTCCTCCAACGTGAAGGTCATCCACACAGCTAAAAAGTGTGTCAACTTTGTAATCCGGTCCACTACCACCCACACCGAGTCATGCCCTCACGATGTCTATGGTAAGTGGGTCACAAAATCTATTGTGATGTGCTCCCACTTTTATTCAACCACCTCTAAAGGCTGGAGCAACCCTGTTAGTCTCTGGTGCTCAGCCTTGACCTGTTGACACATAAGACATCAACTAACGAAATCTCTGACGTGCCTCTTCATCCCGCTCCAATAATACTGGCGACGAAGATTATGATACATCTTCGTGCCGCCTAAATGCACAGCAAAATGGGAGCAATGGAACTCCTTTAGGATCTCCTCTCTTAGATCCGTCGATTGGGGAACCACAATCCTTCCCCTAAGCCAAATACTACCATCCGTGTGAATGGCCTAGCCCTCGTCACCTATACCCGACCGTACCCGTTCCCTGATGGACAATATCTCCATGTCCTGCCCCTTGGACTTAATCACTCTGCTCAATAGGGAAGGTGTAGCCACCAAAATCCCCAAAGTGCCCTAAGCTTGACTCCTATAGTGTAGCCCGAAAAGCCCCACAGTCTCGAGTATCTGCCACTCCCGAGAAGCCACACTGGCCAAGATTTCTTGTGACTTTTGACTGAGTACATTAGCCACCATATTTGCCTTGCCGAGATGGTAATGCAAAGTGAAGTCATAGTCTTCTAAATACTCTATCCACCTGCGTTGCTTCACGTTGAGGTCCCACTGTGTGAAGATGTACTTCAGACTCTTGTGGTCCTAAAACACCTTGAATTGCTCACTATATAAATAGTGGTGTCAAGCCTACAAGGTAAAGACAATGGCCACCAACTCCATATCATGTGTAGAGTAATTCTGCTCGTGGTTTTTTAACTACCAAGAACCATAAGTTGNATATAAATAGTGGTGTCAAGCCTACAAGGTAAAGACAATGGCCACCAACTCCATATCATGTGTAGAGTAATTCTGCTCGTGGTTCTTTAACTACCAAGAACCATAAGCTACCACTCTCCTGGACTGTATCAAGACACAACCAAATTCGTACTTGGAGGCATCACAATACACTGTGTACTTTTGTCCCCTCTCCGGAACTATCAGAATAGGAGCTGAAGTAAGCCTCTCCTTCAACTCTTGGAATGCTCTCTCATACGAGTTATCCCACTAAACTTGACTTCCTTCTGGGTCAATCTCGTTATAGATGCAGGTAGTCGGGAGAAGTCCTCAATAAACCTCCTATAATGCCCTACCAATCCCAAGAACTACATATCTCGAAGACTGACTTTAGCCTTTCCCAACTCATAACCGCCTCAACCTTCTTTGGATCAATTAACACACCCGAAGTTGACACCACGTGTCCCAAGAATTTCATCTCTATGAGCCAAAATTCACACTTGATGAACTTGGCGTACAACTGATGGTCCCTCAAGGTCTGGAGAACAACCCTCAAGCGACCCTCATGCTCCTCCTCAAACTTGGAGTAAATCAAGATGTCGTCAACAAAGACCACGACAAAATGATCTAGGTAGGGTTGGAACACCCTATACATGAGATCCATGAACGCCACTGGGGCATTTCAATCCGAAAGGCATAACCGTGAACTTGAAATGCCCATATCACGTCCTAAACACCGTCTTAGGGATATCTTCCTCTCTAACCCTCAACTGATGGTAACCCGTGCATAGATCTATCTTGGAGTAGGCCCACGCCCCTCTTAGGTGATCAAACAAATCATCAATCCTCGGCAAAAGGTACCTATTCTTGATAGTAACCAGATTCAATTGTCGATAATCCATACATAGTAAAAGAGTATAATCTTTCTTCTTGGCAAATAATACCGGAGCACCCCAAGGTGAAGTGCTCANTATCTTGGAGTAGGCCCACGCCCCTCTTAGGTGATCAAACAAATCATCAATCCTCGGTAAAAGGTACCTATTCTTGATAGTAACCAGATTCAATTGTCGATAATCCATACATAGTAGAAGAGTATAATCTTTCTTCTTGGCAAATAATACCGGAGCACCCCAAGGTGAAGTGCTCGGTCTAATAAAATCCTTGTCCAGCAATTCTTGCAATTGGACCTTGAGTTCTTGCAACTTAGCTGGCGTCATTCTATGTGGAGTCATAGAAATAGGAGATATATCAAGGTGCAACTCAATAGTGAAGTCTACATCCCTATGTGGAGGTAATCCTGGTAATTAGTCAGGAAAAATGTCTTCATACTCACAAACCACCCAGGTAAACCCAACTCCTATCTTGCCTCGTCCTCCAAAGTAAGGCTTGCTAGCCAACCCATCAACTACCCATGCCATTGAGAGTCATACACAGCTTGGGGTAAAACATCATGCTTTTCCCGTGGAACTTGGAACAAACATTCACCGATGTGTAGACAGTGACCCTCTTACGATCACAATCAATGATGACCAGGTGTGTCGTCAACCAATCCATTCCAAGGATGACATCAAACTCTGACATGTTCATGACCTTAAGGTCCACGGTGAGTAGAANTCAAGGTGCAACTCAATAGTGAAGTCTACATCCCTATGTGGAGGTAATCCTGGTAATTAGTCAGGAAAAATGTCTTCATACTCACAAACCACCCAGGTAAACCCAACTCCTATCTTGCCTCGTCCTCCAAAGTAAGGCTTGCTAGCCAACCCATCAACTACCCATGCCATTGAGAGTCATACACAGCTTGGGGTAAAACATCATGCTTTTTCCCCTGGAACTTGGAACAAACATTCACCGATGTGTAGACAGTGACCCTCTTACGATCACAATCAATGATGATCAGGTGTGTCGTCAACCAATCCATTCCAAGGATGACATCAAACTCTGACATGTTCATGACCTTAAGGTCCACGGTGAGTAGAATCCCCAAAATCTCTAACTCATAACCTCGACATATCTGATCAATACTTACCCTAGTCCCTAGAAGAGAACTCACATGCAATGGCTCGTCCAAGGTCTCGACCTCTAAGCCCAAGTCCCTCACACATGTTAAATATAACAGAGCATTTACTTAGTATCCTAAGATAGTGATCAAGTCGTAACATTGAGTTTTCTCTCCTTGTCTCACTAGTAGAGCATGCACCACCAACTAGTAGACATCTACATCCTGAACCATCCCGTTCATTCTTTAACCCTAGTGTCTCTTTTCCACATACATTTTACGAAGCATATAATTCACATAACATATAACCCACAACATGTAGCATTTAAAACTCATAACATGTAATGCACAATGAATACAATGGTCTAAACCCATACCCCTCAAGCCCTAGGCAAATCGTATACATAGGCTCTGATACCAAGTTGTGACGTCCCAAAAATCGGGGGTCATTTGTCAACCTGTTGAATACCCGCCAACCTGCAGAATACCCGTGAATATCGTGTAACTCGATATCACGCCGTTATGCCCCAATTATCGGGATTTACAATTTAACAAAATTAGGGCAGAGTCTCCTTTGTGCGGGGAGCTCTACCCAAAACACAACTTATAGAATCATACAATCATCGAGGTCCATTTGTCTATACTTGTGACGCTCCTAAAACCGTGGGTCCAATGTCAATGTATGTAGTGTGACATTGACTTGTAGTAATGTGACATTGGTTTACAGTATTGTGAATTTGGTTTTTAGCAGTGTGACATAGGTTGTATCAGTGGGACATTGGATTATATCAGTGTGCCATTGTCTGGTAGCACTCTGACATTGTCGTATACCACTGTGCCAATGTGACATATACCGCTATGTCAATGCGACATGTACCACTATGTCAATGTGACATGTACCATAGCTACTTATAAACACATCGAATTTATGCATTAAACATAGTTAATATAAGTCCAAATTACAATTCTTTTACCCACATTACATGCTCAAAACTAACTTAGCAAATATTTTACAAAAGATGGTTTAAAAGTCACAAGTCGGCTTTTTTCATCTTTGAGGCCCAGAATAAGAGCCTTCCACCATTGTATAGCCCGCACCTAAAATGCTTTCTCATAAAGAATGAGTCATGCTCAATAGGGTATCTCTTAAAGAGGCTACTCCCCAACCCAAGTGCATATGAAATGTTCACATGCAACATTCAACAAGCAATAACCATCTCAAACAAAAATATGCAATTCAATGTTAGAATTTCACCATGACATGTCATGAAATGAGATGAGACTTACTCAGGCACTTCAACCCGAGCCCTCACCGGCTCCCACAACACAATGTAATGCCAATGTGAAATAAATCCACCATTGATGTTATACATCCAATGACATTTTTGTATGAAATAAAATCATGTGTCTTTGTTAGGTAGCGAAGTTTTGGTGTCGTGCCGCCAGTTCTGCACACTGATACACTTTTTTGGACTTGCACTGACGAAAGTGTATAAATCAGTAACTAGGTCTTACACCCAAGGGAATATCTAGCCCTTCTTGCTATGCCTGACATAAGTTTTTCATACAACCCGTGCGACTCTGTTGAACCTTGGTCCAACTATACCGAGTCTATTTTTCAATCACTAAGGATTGTGTTTGACCAAACAACATGCACACACATCCACACTTATGCCTCATGCCCATGAATGTGATGTCTTCGTGCATATGCAATGTAATAAGCAATTGTAATATCAATATCATATTCATATGTAATGAATGTCATATGAACAATTTCTACCACATTTCAACACATGCCATGGATAATTACATCCTAAGCAAATAATTTTCATAATTCACCCCAATGCCAATATATCATAAACACATATCAACATTTACATTTCCAATTATAATTCACATCATAAGCATATGATTTCAATTTATCACATCATTCAAGCATGTTAATTCCATTTCATCAAAACAACAACTTCAATCATACCCAATTTAAACACATAACATGCCCAAAATTCCTCATTTCTCAAGAAATGACATTAAGCAATTTCTACATACCCAATTTAAGATAGAATTTATTCTACACATTTCCAATACCCGTTTCATCAATTTCACAACAATAGGCAAGTGTTAAAGTCTCTAACAACCTACCCATTCCATATCACAATCCTAGGTTGAGAGAAAACCTAAGTAAGATGAAAATCCTACTTCTTGAAGTGTAATACAACCATAGAAGGCTCCAAGAACACAACCCAAGCTCTAATCCAAACTTTCCCCCAAAATCTCATTTTTTTATCTTTGATGAAATTCTTCATTTTTGATATGGTTGCGTAGCCCTCGAAGAGGAGATCGACTTTAATACTTGGCTTGAAGAATTCTGACTGCCAGAACTTCGTAGATTGTAGAGAGAAGTTGGAAACCCTTATTTTTATCTCATTTCCCTCTTCTTCCTCTTCCAACGTGAGACTCAACAGAATGTGTGGAGAAAAAATCAGATTTTTCTCCCTATTTATACCATTTTTTGGGTCTATTTTTGTCTCGAAATAATTAAATTTTGCTCCGGTCCAAGTTCAAATATATTTACTTCAACTTATTTTAAATTATTTTCTAAATTTTAAAATTTTATTCAAAATTTAGTTCTTTGGGTCACCCGAGACTATCGTCTCGTAAAACGCAAAAAAATTTGACTATCTCAGAATTCAATAAAAGTTATCTAGGTAAGTAGATTGCCCGAGATGAATCCAATGGTAAGGTCCGTTTCATCATCCGAGTTGTAGAAAAATTTAGTTTTTCAACCCATATTAAAGTGATAAAATACCGTTTTGCCCTTTTTTGTAAAAGTTCAAATTTACTCGGATTTTACAAGTTGAGGCACCAAAGTCATATTTTGCACTCACTTCTGGGACCAATAATTTGCATGTGATATTTTCATAACTAATTTAAAATTGCATCATGTATTGAATCATAGAAACACAAGTTCAAAATTTTATGGATAAAAGTGATACAATAAATAAAATAAGAATTAAAATAACACCGAATACATACTTTACCGGACTACTGTCTTATTTTGGTCGTTGAAAAATGAAGGTTTTAACTTCATATCTTTTTTCAACCAACTTTAAAAAAATCATATTTAATGTTGCACAAAAAGTGTTTATGCACAATTTGTCAAATATTTAATACAGTAATTAAGAAGGAGACTCAACACAAGTAAACACAACTTAAATATTCGGTCAGGGTAACCTATGCCACTATGAAAGGCTACGGTGGCCTGAGTGTTTTATTTCTCAAGGAGTATAGAGTGCTCAGATGCAAGTCATTCCTCTTGTGTGGGTGGGAACTTACAATTTATAGTCATCTCCTAACAGATTGAGGCGTTATTCTCATAATACGTGAGATAGTTTGGTAGAAGTGGCTCAATTCTCTTAATTGATTCCGTGAAGCTCGTCTTATCCTCGTAACAGGCTAGGTGATAGCAGGGTGATTCATTGATTCCCTTATCGGATGAAGATTTCCACATGCATTGATGAAGGGTTGGGTATCTTAGGAAGGTGGGTTTGACCCAACTGAAATTGTGATTGAGCCTTTGTTGGTTTGCACCTCTGATCTGGGTCTATTTTAGGCCTATTATTTGTGATCTAGGTCTGCTCTGGCCAGGCCTGTCAATATCTTTTGAAAAATTACCTACAATGTCTTAATTCTCTTAGCATGAGACGCAATCACAAACACGAGTAACTAGTAAAGTGATATAAACTAACTTTTTGCTTCTATGAGGTCACAAGAAGTTCATCCATAATTGTCAATTAAATAATAATGAAATGGGCTCATATGTGACGTACATATGCATCAACTAATTACATTAATGTGGATCTCTCCATATCAGGGCAAATTGGCTACATGAAGGTGAAGAAATACAATGGTGACCCCCATAATGTCTTAATTATCTTAGGCACTTACATAAAAAAAATAATTAAATGTTGCTCTCTTTAAGGAAAAAAAATTTCTTAGTCCCCACAATTAAGGTTCGGCTAACCTTAATTGTTGCTTAGACAAGTCAATGCTTATTTTTCCAAGTCACTGATGCTGCTAAGTCAAATCGTCTCTACTATTGATAAGATTTAAATCATATTTTATTGAAGAAAAAAGACAGATTGTGACTCCACATTGACAGATTTGAATCATCTTTTCTAATTAGTCTTCAATATCAGATAATTCATCCAACACACTCTCTAATATCAAATAATCTCGTTAGTCCTCACTTACCTCTCTCTTCTCTCTTCTCTGACTCTCTTTTAATTTTTTATTTGTTCACTTTAATTTTTAATATTGTAACTAAATAAAAAAATTTATTATTTAAAATATAAATATTGTATCATCAATGCTCAATATTTTATATTGTAAAGTATCTTCTGGCACGGAGTTATTACTAGTATTTCTACATTTCATAGACTATACTTTTTGTTATAAACTAGTTTTGTTTGCACAATTATTAATTTTTTTTGACTATATGCATACTGTCAATATAAAACTTATCATCTAATTGATAAAAGGAAATAAACTTCACCATTTGATACTTTGATAGAAAACTATTTTGAAACGTCATATTTGTGACAAATTGTTTACGGAATATTCAAGTTGCTTCCTGAAGGATATGTGGAGTGACTTATCTACATATCCATTTTGTGAACCCAAAAAAAATCTTAAACACAAGAGTTGTGGTATGCTACAAAAGGCTCTTGTTCAATAAAAAAAAAAGCTAAATACGTCAGTCGTTTCGATGTCAAAAGTATACTTTTTCTTGCAAAAGAGTTTTACATTTTTATTTACATTAATTGTTTCTGTTAATTTAATGTCCTATTTATTTTTTAAAATTAATATATTTAGTCCTCAAGTTTCTCCATGTATAACTGATTTATCTTAAATGTACCAAAAAATATTTTTAAAGTATTCAAGATGTATATGACAATAGAAATTACATATCACATCATATCTGAGACATTCGTACTTATCCACACGTTATGCTATATCCGAGACGTATTCCTATTTCTTTGGGTACCGTAAACTTCTCCGTTGGAGAGAGAGAGAGAGAGAGGAATGAATTTTTGCCCCTGATTGTTTTTACACATTTGTGTCTCTAACCATGCGTTTTTTTACTTTCTTTGTTTATGACTAAAAGGTAGTAGGTTCAAATTCAAGCCCATAATTTAAAACAGTAGAGGGACGAAAATTGCATCAACACTTTTATAGTATAGGATATATATATTTTGGTACCATAACATTAAATTTTATAAGTTTTATGGGTTCTTATACAAATTTTTTAGTTTATTTACAACAAAAAAATTATACCTTTTTGGTCATATTACAATTTTTAGGGTTTGAGTTATAATTTTTTTGAACCAAATTACAACTTTTATGGTAACTTGAAATCGATCCTAAATTTGTTATTTATAATAAATTTAAGGTCAATTTCAAATTACTACAAAAATTGTAAAAGACTACCAAAAGCTGAAAAATAACCCACAAAATTTGTAATGACAATGTACGGTACTAAAAATATTTTTCAACCTTGTAGTCTTCTCCCGAAAATTTACTAAAACAATTTTGATTTTTGAAAAATTGAATTTGAATCTCATAAATTATAGAGCGATACAAGTTAATTTTTTGAAAACAAATTAAATGATTGATAATTAATTAGTAGGATAGAGAGGTGGTTATATGGGATAAGTGGTAAAATATGATTAGATAAAATCTTATATTTTAATTAAATAAAAAAAATTCTAAGAAACAAATGGTGAGGAAATGAGTTCCCCCCAAATTGATTGTAATACTATATCATACTAACGACCACTCCATACGCTACATGTGATTTACGATTGTATTCCACAATCACTCTTACCCATATCCCTTGTCACACCCCATCCCGGTCTCCCAAGAATGAGATGCGACTAGATTTTTTATACACCTGTGAACAATTATTATAAGCTGGACTAATCAAACATGATATAATCTCACAAGTGCAACAACAACACTCATCACCTTAGTTATTAAGCATGATGGTAAAACCTGTCTGATAACCTGTACTATATATAAACACTTGTACCAATCATTTATTTCCCAAGTTATAGACATATAAAAAAAAAATCTCACACCCACATAGTATACATCACAAAGTATGCTTGTTGAGTCTATTTACAAATATATACTATTAACCTGTTATAAATATCTCTCATAAATATAATACACAGCCTAACAGTTAGTCATACCGACACTCAACATGAGTGATATCACACTAAAGTTGCACAAGACTCAATCAACTGGATAGTGGACCGGTCTACATCCTCCTCTATAGTACCTGAAAGAATAAATTGTAGGGGAGTGTGAGCTAAACCACGCGCTTAGTGATTATACATGCAGTATATGAAATGAAAATGATAGTAATACACTAAATTAGATAGATACTACGTAGATACACGTATCAAACAACAATATCAATCCAATTCCAAAGAATTCACAAGCCACATCACATCCACACTACCCCTGATTGGGTAATTGATCCCACATGGATTTGTGTCTCCCGAACCTCGCGAGAACACCACAATGCTAGTACATCACTGCACGCCCAGTGACCAGGCATCGACGCCCCTGTCTCAAACAGTGCGCCTCATTCTACAATACACAACACACAGTACAAAGCATCATCCAATCACATAAGTACGTTGCACANCTCCAAGAACACAACCCAAGCTCTAATCCAAGCTTTCCCCCAAAATCTCATTTTTTTATCTTTGATGAAATTCTTCCTTTTTGATATGGTTGCGTAGCCCTCGAAGAGGAGATCGACTTTAATACTTGGCTTGAAGAATTCTGACTGCCGGAACTTCGTAGATTGTAGAGAGAAGTTGGAAACCCTTATTTTTATCTCATTTCCCTCTTCTTCCTCTTCCAACGTGAGACTCAACAGAATGTGTGGAGAAAAAATCAGATTTTTCTCCCTATTTATACCATTTTTTGGGTCTATTTTTGTCTCGAAATAATTAAATTTTGCTCCGGTCCTAGTTCAAATATATTTACTTTAACTTATTTTAAATTATTTTCTAAATTTTATTCAAAATTTAGTTCTTTGGGTCACCCGAGACTATCGTCTCGTAAAACGCAAAAAAATTTAACTATCTCAGAATTCAATGAAATTTATCTAGGTAAGTAGATTGCCCGAGATGAATCCAACGGTAAGGTCCGTTTCATCATCCGAGTTGTAGAAAAATTTAGTTTTTCAACCCATATTAAAGTGATAAAATACCGTTTTGCCCTTTTTTGTAAAAGTTCAAATTTACTCGGATTTTACAAGTTAAGGCACCAAAGTCATATTTTGCACTCACTTCTGGGACCAATAATTTGCATGTGATATTTTCATAACTAATTTAAAATTGCATCATGTATTGAATCATAGAAACACAAGTTTACAATTTTATGGATAAAAGTGATACAATAAATAAAATAAGAATTAAAATAACACCGAATACATACTTTACCGGAATACTGTCTTATTTTGGTCGTTGAAAAATGAAGGTTTTAACTTCATATCTTTTTTCAACCAACTTTAAAAAAATCATATTTAATGTTGCACAAAATGTGTTTATGCACAATTTGTCAAATATTTAATACAGTAATTAAGAAGAAGACTCAACACAAGTAAACACAACTTAAATATTCGGTCAAGGTAACATATGCCACTATGAAAGGCTACGGTGGCCTGAGTGTTTTATTGCTCAAGGAGTATAGAGTGCTCAGATGCAAGTCATTCCTCTTGTGTGGGTGGGGACTTACAATTTATAGTCATCTCCTAATAGATTGAGGCATTATTCTCATAATACGTGAGATAGTTTGGTAGAAGTGGCTCAATTCTCTTAACTGATTCCGTGAAGCTCGTCTTATCCTCGTAGCAGGCTAGGTGATAGCAGGGTGATTCATTGATTCCCTCATCGGATGAAGATTTCCACATGCATTGATGATGGGTTGGGTATCTCAGGAAGGTGGGTTTGACCCAACTGAAATTGTGATTGAGCCTTTGTTGGTTTGCACCTCTGATCTGGGTCTATTTTAGGCCTATTATTTGTGATCTAGGTCTGCTCTGGCCAGGCCTGTCAATATCTTTTGAAAAATTACCTACAATGTCTTAATTCTCTTAGCATAAGACGCAATCACAAACACGAGTAACTAGTAAAGTGATATAAACTAACTTTTTGCTTCTATGAGGTCACAAGAAGTTCATCCATAATTGTCAATTAAATAATAATGAAATGGGCTCATATGTGACGTACATATGCATCAACTAATTACATTAATGTGGATCTCTCCATATCAGGGCAAATTGGCTACATGAAGGTGAAGAAATACAATGGTGACCCCCATAATGTCTTAATTATCTTAGGCACTTACATACAAAAAAATAATTAAATGTTGCTCTCTTTAAGGAAAAAAAATTCCTTAGTCCCCACAATTAAGGTTCGGCTAACCTTAATTGTTGCTTAGACAAGTCAATGCTTATTTTTCCAAGTCACTGATGCTGCTAAGTCAAATCGTCTCTACTATTGATAAGATTTAAATCATATTTTATTGAAGAAAAAAGACAGATTGTGACTCCACATTGACAGATTTGAATCATCTTTTCTAATTAGTCTTCAATATCAGATAATTCATCCAACACACTCTCTAATATCAAATAATCTCGTTAGTCCTCACTTACCTCTCTCTTCTCTCTTCTCTGACTCTCTTTTAATTTTTTATTTGTTCACTTTAATTTTTAATATTGTAACTAAATAAAAAAATTTATTATTTAAAATATAAATATTGTATCATCAATGCTCAATATTTTATATTGTAAAGTATCTTCTGGCACGGAGTTATTACTAGTATTTCTACATTTCATAGACTATACTTTTTGTTATAAACTAGTTTTGTTCGCACAATTATTAATTTTTTTTGACTATATGCATACTGTCAATATCAAACTTATCATCTAATTGATAAAAGGAAATAAACTTCACCATTTGATACTTTGATAGAAAACTATTTTGAAACGTCATATTTGTGACAAATTGTTTACGGAATATTCAAGTTGCTTCCTGAAGGATATGTGGAGTGACTTATCTACATATCCATTTTGTGAACCCAATAAAAATCTTAAACACAAGAGTTGTGGTATGCTACAAAAGGCTCTTGTTCAATAAAAAAAAAAGCTAAATACGTCGGTCGTTTCAATGTCAAAAGTATACTTTTTCTTGCAAAAGAGTTTTACATTTTTATTTACATTAATTGTTTCTGTTAATTTAATGTCCTATTTATTTTTTAAAATTAATATATTTAGTCCTCAAGTTTCTCCATGTATAACTGATTTATCTTAAATGTACCAAAAAATATTTTTAAAGTATTCAAGATGTATATGACAATAGAAATTACATATCACATCATATCTGAGACATTCGTACTTATCCACACGTCATAATATATCCGAGACGTATTCCTATTTCTTTGGGTACCGTAAACTTCTCCGTTGGAGAGAGAGAGAGAGAGAGAGGAATGAATTTTTGCCCCTGATTGTTTTTACACATTTGTGTCTCTAACCATGCGTTTTTTTACTTTCTTTGTTTACGACTAAAAGGGAGTAGGTTCAAATTCAAGCCCATAATTTAAAACAGTAGAGGGACGAAAATTGCATCAACACTTTTATAGTATAGGATATATATATTTTGGTACCATAACATTAAATTTTATAAGTTTTATGGGTTCTTATACAAATTTTTTAGTTTATTTACAACAAAAAAATTATACCTTTTTGGTCATATTACAATTTTTAGGGTTTGAGTTATAATTTTTTTGAACCAAATTACAACTTTTATGGTAACTTGAAATCGATCCTAAATTTGTTATTCATAATAAATTTAAGGTCAATTTCAAATTACTACAAAAATTGTAAAAGACTACCAAAAGCTGAAAAATAACCCACAAAATTTGTAATGACAATGTACGGTACTAAAAATATTTTTCAACCTTGTAGTCTTCTCCCGAAAATTTACTAAAACAATTTTGATTTTTGAAAAATTGAATTTGAATCTCATAAATTATAGAGCGATACAAGTTAATTTTTTGAAAACAAATTAAATGATTGATAATTAATTAGTAGGATAGAGAGGTGGTTATATGGGATAAGTGGTAAAATATGATTAGATAAAATCTTATATTTTAATTAAATAAAAAAAATTCTAAGAAACAAATGGTGAGGAAATGAGTTCCCCCCAAATTGATTGTAATACTATATCGTACTAGCGACCACTCCATACGCTACATGTGATTTATGATTGTATTCCACAATCACTCTTACCCATATCCCTTGTCACACCCCATCCCGGTCTCCCATGGATGAGATGCGATTAGATTTTTTATACACCTGTGAACAATTATTATAAGCTGGACTAATCAAACATGATATAATCTCACAAGTGCAACAACAACACTCATCACCTTAGTTATTAAGCATGATGGTAAAACCTGTCTGATAACCTGTACTATATATAAACACTTGTACCAATCATTTATTTCCCAAGTTATAGACATATAAAAAAAAAATCTCACACCCACATAGTATACATCACAAAGTATGCTTGTTGAGTCTATTTACAAATATATACTATTAACCTGTTATAAATATCTCTCATAAATATAATACACAGCCTAATAGTTAGTCATACCGACACTCAACATGAGTGATATCACACTAAAGTTGCACAAGACTCAATCAACTGGATAGTGGACCGGTCTACATCCTCCTCTATAGTACCTGAAAGAATAAATTGTAGGGGAGTGTGAGCTAAACCACGCGCTTAGTGATTATACATGCAGTATATGAAATGAAAATGATAGTAATACACTAAATTAGATAGATACTACGTAGATACACGTATCAAACAACAATATCAATCCAATTCCAAAGAATTCACAAGCCACATCACATCCACACTACCCCTGATTGGGTAATTGATCCCACATGGATTTGTGTCTCCCGAACCTCGCGAGAACACCACAATGCTAGTACATCACTGCACGCCCAGTGACCAGGCATCGACGCCCCTGTCTCAAACAGTGCGCCTCATTCTACAATACACAACACACAGTACAAAGCATCATCCAATCACATAAGTACGTTGCACATAATCCTGAAGAATTACTATTACTATCATATGATATTAGCATTTTCAAAACATATAAAGATATACACCCACTTCCAATATACAGATCTACTGCCCTTCCGTTCTATTGGTGGATCCTTTCGTTGTTACCGTATCCGTTCTGACACTGACTGTCTCACCCGTTCCACCTTCCTTGCTCACGGTTCAGATAGACGCACACACACTTATTTTATTTTATTTTTGCCGTCTGCTTCTTTTTTTCTTTTTTTTTTCCTTTTTCCTTTTTCCTCTCTTGCTCTGCTCACTCTTGGCCTCAAAACTCCATCAGACGCACACACACACACACCCCTTTATAATTATTTAACACACACACACTTTACACCTTTAAACACACACACACATACACACGGCAAGCGCACACACACACGACACACTTGTTTTTTATTTTAAAAACATGTGTAAAGTTAGGTGAATAATTACACTTGCTCCCCCCAAGTTTTTAAATAATTTCAAAATCGACCTACTAATATTTTTTCACATGAAATTTCTATAAATGGGTCTCACTAATATATCACTAACGGGGTCCACTTATCCAATGTATGCTCATTTACATCATGGCTATGAAAGATTTAATTTAATTAACCCCTTTAATAATTCCACATAATTGTAATTTAGCCCACAAAATTATATTAATATATGTGCAATGCGTGATTGGGTCTCACAACTCTCTCCCACTAATAAAAATTTCGTCCTCGAAATTACTTACCTGCACTAAACAAATGTGGATATTGTGCCCGTATACTCTCGTCAGTCTCCCAGGTTGCTTCCTCTACTGAGTGACTACGCCACAAAATCTTAACCAATGGTATCATCTTTGTACGTAATACCTTCTCCTTTCTACCCAAAATTTGAACCGACTACTCTACATAAGTCAAATTCTCAGCTAATTCCATCGGTTCTGAAGTCAACACATGTGATGGGTCAGACATGTACTTCCGTAGCATAGACACATAGAATACATCATGCAACCTGAACAACTCTATTGGTAACTTTAACCGGTATGCAACAGTTCCAATCCACTCTACAATGCTATATGGACCAATATACCAGGGAGCCAACTTCTCTTTCCTACCAAAACGAATGATCCCTTTTCCAAGGTGATACCCATAAAAACACTCGATCACCCACCTCGAATTCTAAGTCACGTCGGCGATTGTCAGCATAACTTTTTTGCCTACTCTGTGCACTCCGTAATCTATCATGTATAACTTTAATCTGATCAGCAGTCATCTGCACAATCGCTAGACCCAATAACTTCCTCTCACCCACTTCACTCCAGCACACTGGGGTCCTACACTTCCTCCCATACAAAGCTTCATATGGTGTCATTTCAATTGAACTCTAGTAAATGTTATAATAAGCAAATCCAATCAGAGGCAAATAATTATCCCAGTTACCTCTAAGGTCTATGACACAAGCTCTCAGCATGTCCTCGAATGTCTGGATAGTACGCTCTGACTATCCATCTGTTTGTGGGTGGAATGTTGTACTAACTTCAAAGTAGTGCCCAATGCAGTCTGTAAGCTAGGCCAAAATCTCAAAGTAAAGCGTGGATTCCTATCAGAGACAATAGATACGGGTATACCATGCAATCTCACAATCTCATTAATGTACAATCTACCTAGTCTGTCAAGAGCATAAGACATTTTAATAGCTAGAAAATGAGCAAATTTTGTCAACCTATCAACTATCACCCATATCGCCTCATGTCCTTTCTGTTTACGAGGTAAATTACTCACAAAATCCATGGTAATATGCTCCCACTTCTATTCTGGAACCGGTAAAGACTGTAATAACCCGGCTGGTCTTTGGTGCTCAACCTTCACCTGCTGACATACCAAACATCGAGCTACAAACTCAGTTATCTTCCGTTTCATTCTAGGCCACCAGTAATGCTCTCTCAGGTCACGATACAATTTTGTACTACCTGGATGCATAGCATATGCTGAACTATGTACTTCCTCCAGAATCTCTCTTTTTAACCCAACATCATTTGGTACACATAACCGAGACCCAAATAACAAAACATCAGCACTGTTAATAATAAAATCAGTCTTCACCTCTTTCTTCAATTTCTCAATTTGGAGATCAAACTATTGTGCCTCTCTAATCCTATCCACCAACACTAGTCTCAAAGTCAGTGTAGCAAGTAGAGCTGCAGTCTCTCCTATCCCCAATTGCACTCTTAAAGATTTTAAATCTACAAATAAACCCCTCTGAATCACTTGTAAACTAGCCAATTTGTCAGATGATTTTCGTCTTAAAGCATCTACCACAACATTTGCTTTCCCCGACTGGTAATGAATGGTGCAGTCATAATCTTTAATAAGCTCAATCTAGCGCCTCTGCCTCAAGTTCAATTCTTTCTAGGTAAATAGATATTTCAGACTCTGGTGGTCTGTATAAATCTCACACGTAACCCCATATAAGAAATGTCTCCATAACCTCAGTGCAAACACAATAGCTGTAAGCTCTAAATCGTGGGTGGGATAATTTCACTCATGAGGTTTCAGCTGTCTAGAGGCATAAACAACCACTTTACCATGCTGCATCAACACACAACTCAACCCTTGATGTGAGGCATCACTATAAACTACGAAACCATCACTACCTGACAAAATGGTCAATACTGGTGCAGTCGTCAATCTAGTCTTTAGCTCCTGGAAACTCTGCTCACATCTATCAGACCATTCAAACTTCACACCCTTCCGAGTTAGTTGGGTCAAAGGCATAGCTAGAATGGAGGAATTTTGTACAAACCTCCGATAGTAACCTGCTAATCCCAGAAAACTCTGAATTTCTGTCAGTGTCCTCGGTCTCTCCCAGTTAGCTACAGTATCAACCTTAGCCGGATCAACACATACACCATCACCATAAACTACATATCCCAAAAACACAACCCTATCCAACCAAAATTCACATTTGCTGAATTTGGCAAATAATCGCCTATCCCTCAAAGTCTGCAGTACCACCCTCAAATGCTGCATATGCCCCTCCTTACTACTGGAGTATATGAAAATATCATCAATGAACACTATCACAAATGAATCAAGATATGGCTGGAATGTTCGGTTCATCAGATCCATAAATATAGCAAGAGCATTTGTCACACCAAAAGGCATTACCAGAAACTCATAGTGTCCATACCTGGTCCGAAAAGCAGTCTTCGATATATCATTATCCCTTACTTTCAACTGATGATATCCTGACCGAAGATCAATCTTTGAAAACACCCGGACACCTTGTAACTGGTCTAGCAAATCATTAATATGCGGCAATGGATACTTGTTCCTGATAGTCACCTTATTCAGCTGTCTATAATCAATGCATAACCTAATAGTGTCATCCTTCTTCTTTACAAATAATACTGGTGCACCCCAAGGAGATAGACTAGGTCGTATAAATTTCCGCTCTAACAAATCCTGCAACTGCACTTTAAGTTCCTTCAATTCAGCTGGAGCCATCCTATACGGAGTAATGGATATAGGACTAGTTCCTGGCACAAGCTCAATGATAAATTCCACCTCCCGTTCCATTAGTAACCCAAGTAACTCTTCAGGAAACACATCAGCAAATCCACTAACCACAGGAATATTCTTCAATTCAGAAGTACCTCTCTGAGTATCGTTCACATAGGCCAAGTACCCATGACATCCTTTCCTGAGTAATTTTCTGGCTTTAATTGCCGATATCAAATTCCTTGGCTCAAGACGTCGCTCTCCAAAGAGCCGAAACAAAGCAACATGTGGAATTCTAAATACTACTTCTATACAAAAACAATCAATAGTAGCATGATATGCAGACAACCAATCCATTCCTAAAATTACATCAAAATCCTGGAAGTCAAGAGGTAATAGATCTACAAGTAATTCTCTATTACCCACTTGAATTAGGCACTCTCCATATACTACCCTGGTTGTCACATAGTCACTCGTTGGAGTAGCTATAGTTAATCCACAATCTAATGGAGTAGGTCGTCTATTAACATGCATGGAGAATGACAGTGATATAAATGACCGTGTGGCACCTGAATCTATCAAAACTCATGCCTGCTGACCAAAAATAGACATCATACCTATAACCACATCCGGGGTCGCCTAAGCATCCCACTAGATTAGCACAAAGACACGTCCACCAGCCTTAGGTCCGCTCCGTCCACTACCACCTGCACCACCACCTCCAATGCTGCCTCCTCGTCCTCGACCCCTACCATTTGCTCCTCCTCGAGACACCGTAGGTACACTGCCTATCGATGGACTCTGGGTAGAATATTGTGGACAATCTCTTTACATGTGTCCCTCCTGACCACATAGAAAGCAACGCCGTGACATAGCAGCTCCTGGTCCTCCTATAGGATAGTTCCGTACATTGTGCCCAACCTGCCCGCAACGGTAATAGGTAACTGTACTCCCTCAAGACTGCCCCATCTCTCGACCTAGTGCAAAGGAAGATGATCCACTCATTCCTTGTCCTCGACTTTGGAATGGGACTCCTGACTTCTTTTTACTTGCACCCTTTGGAAACATTCCTCTGCAGGCTCTGCCAAAGAAACTTCCCTTGGAACCCTGTCCACTTGGCTCATATCTTCNCATGTACTTCCGTAGCATAGACACATAGAATACATCATGCAACCTGAACAACTCTACTGGTAACTTTAACCGGTATGCAACAGTTCCAATCCGCTCTACAATACTATATGGACCAATATACCAGGGAGCCAACTTCTCTTTCCTACCAAAACGAATGATCCCNCTCTACTGGTAACTTTAACCGGTATGCAACAGTTCCAATCCGCTCTACAATACTATATGGACCAATATACCAGGGAGCCAACTTCTCTTTCCTACCAAAACGAATGATCCCTTTCCAAGGTGATACCCATAAAAACACTCGATCACCCACCTCGAATTCTAAGTCACGTCGGCGATTGTCAGCATAACTTTTTTGCCTACTCTGTGCACTCCGTAATCTATCCTGTATAACTTTAATCTGATCAGCAGTTAAACTTTTTTGCCTACTCTGTGCACTCCGTAATCTATCCTGTATAACTTTAATCTGATCAGCAGTCATCTGCACAATCGCTAGACCCAATAACTTCATCTCACCCACTTCACTCCAGCACACTGGGGTCCTACACTTCCTCCCATACAAAGCTTCATATGGTGTCATTTCAACTGAACTCTAGTAAATGTTATAATAAGCAAATCCAATCAGAGGCAAATAATTATCCCAGTTACCTCTAAGGTCTATGACATAAGCTCTCAGCATGTCCTCCAATGTCTGGATAGTACGCTCTGACTATCCATCTGTTTGTGGGTGGAATGTTGTATTAAACTTCAAAGTAGTGCCCAATGCAGTTTGTAAGCTAGGCCAAAATCTCAAAGTAAAGCGTGGATTCCTGTCAGAGACAATAGATACGGGTATACCATGCAATCTCACAATCTCATTAATGTACAATCTACCTAGTCTGTCAAGAGCATAAGACATTTTAATAGCTAGAAAATGAGCAAATTTTGTCAACCTATCAACTATCACCCATATCGCCTCATGTCCTTTCTGTGTACGAGGTAAATTACTCACAAAATCCATGGTAATATGCTCCCACTTCTATTTTGGAATCGGTAAAGACTGTAATAACCCGGCTGGTCTTTGGTGCTCAACCTTCACCTACTGACATACCAAACATCGAGCTACAAACACAGTTATCTTTCGTTTCATTCTAGGCCACCAGTAATGCTCTCTCAGGTCACGATACAATTTTGTACTACCTGGATGCATAGCATATGCTGAACTATGTACTTCCTCCAGAATCTCTCTTTTTAACCCAACATCATTTGGTACACATAACCGAGACCCAAATAACAAAACATCAGCACTGTTAATAATAAAATCAGTCTTCACCTCTTTCTTCAATTTCTCAATTTGGAGATCAAACTATTGTGCCTCTCTAATCCTATCCACCAACACTGGTCTCAAAGTCAGTGTAGCAAGTAGAGCTGCAGTCTCTCCTATCCCCAATTGCACTCTTAAAGATTTTAAATCTACAAATAAACCCCTCTGAATCACTTGTAAACTAGCCAATTTGTCAGATGATTTTCGTCTTAAAGCATCTACCACAACATTTGCTTTCCCCGACTGGTAATGAATGGTGCAGTCATAATCTTTAATAAGCTCAATCTAGCGCCTCTGCCTCAGGTTCAATTCTTTGTAGGTAAATAGATATTTCAGACTCTGGTGGTCTGTATAAATCTCACACGTAACCCCATATAAGAAATGTCTCCATAACCTCAGTTCAAACACAATAGCTGTAAGCTCTAAATCGTGGGTGGGATAATTTCACTCATGAGGTTTCAACTGTCTAGAGGCATAAGCAACCACTTTACCATGCTGCATCAACACACAACTCAACCCTTGATGTGAGGCATTACTATAAACTACGAAACCATCACTACCTGACAAAATGGTCAATACTAGTGCAGTCGTCAATCTAGTCTTTAGCTCCTGGAAACTCTGCTCACATCTATTAGACCATTCAAACTTCACACCCTTCCGAGTTAGTTGGGTCAAAGGCATAGCTAGGATGGAGGAATTTTGTACAAACCTCCGATAGTAACCTGTCAATCCCAGAAAACTCTGAATTTCTGTCAGTGTCCTCGGTCTCTCCCAGTTAACTACAGTATCAACCTTAGCCGGATCAACACATACACCATAACCATAAACTACATGTCCCAAAAACACAACCCTGTCCAACCAAAATTCACATTTGTTGAATTTGGCAAATAATCGCCTATCCCTCAAAGTCTGCAGTACCACCCTTAAATGCTGCATATGCTCCTCCTTACTACTGGAGTATATCAAAATATCATCAATGAACACTATCACAAATGAATCAAGATATGGCTGCAATGTTCGGTTCATCAGATCCATAAATATAGCAGGAGCATTTGTCACACCAAAAGGCATTACCAGAAACTCATAGTGTCCATACCTGGTCCGAAAAGCAGTCTTCGATATATCATTATCCCTTACTTTCAACTGATGATATCCTGACCGAAGATCAATCTTTGAAAACACCCGGACACCTTGTAACTGGTCTAGCAAATCATTAATATGCGGCAATGGATACTTGTTCCTGATAGTCACCTTATTCAGCTGTCTATAATCAATGCATAACCTAATAGTGTCATCCTTCTTCTTTACAAATAATACTGGTGCACCCCAAGGAGATAGACTAGGTCGTATAAATTTCCGCTCTAACAAATCCTGCAACTGCACTTTAAGTTCCTTCAATTCAGCTGGAGCCATCTTATACGGAGTAATGGATATAGGACTAGTTCCTGGCACAAGCTCAATGATAAATTCCACCTCCCGTTCCATTAGTAACCCTAGTAACTCTTCAGGAAACACATCAGCAAATCCACTAACCACAGGAATATTCTTCAATTCAGAAGTACCTCTCTGAGTATCGTTCACATAGGCCAAGTACCCATGACATCCTTTCCTGAGTAATTTTCTGGCTTTAATTGCCGATATCAAATTCCTTGGCTCAAGACGTCACTCTCCAAAGAACCGAAACAAAGGAACATGTGGAATTCTAAATACTACTTCTATATGAAAACAATCAATAGTAGCATGATATGTAGACAACCAATCCATTCCTAAAATTACATCAAAATCCTGGAAGTCAAGAGGTAACAGATCTACAAGTAATTCTCTATTACCCACTTGAACTAGGCACTCTCTATATACTACCCTGGTTGTCACATAGTCACTCGTTGGAGTAGCTATAGTTAATCCACAATCTAATGGAGTAGGTCGTCTATTAACATGCATGGAGAATGACAGTGATATAAATGACCGTGTGGCACCTGAATCTATCAAAACTCATGCCTGCTGACCAAAAATAGACATCATACCTATAACCACATCCGGGGTCGCCTGAGCATCCCACTGGATCAGCACAAAGACACGTCCACCAGCCTCAGGTCCGCTCCGTCCACTACCACCTGCACCACCATCTCCAATGCTGCCTCCTCGTCCTCGACCCCTACCATTTGCTACTCCTCGAGACACCGTAGGTACACTGCCTATCGATGGACTCTGGGTAGAATATTGTGGACAATCTCTTTACATGTGTCTCTCCTGACCACATAGAAAGCAACGCCGTGACATAGCAGCTCCTGGTCCTCCCATAGGATAGTTCTGTACAATGTGCCCAACCTGCCCGCAACGGTAATAGGTAACTGTACTCCCTCAAGACTGCCCCATCTCTCGACCTGGTGCAAAGGAAGATGATCCACTCATTCCCTGTCCTCGACTTTGGAATGGGACTCCTGACTTCTTTTTACTTGCACCCTTTGGAAACATTCCTCTCCAGGCTCTGCCAAAGAAACTTCCCTTGGAACCCTGTCCACTTGGCTCATATCTTCCTCTTTTTGCTTGTTCACTTGCACTTTCTATTTCTTTCAAATTAGCTTCCACAATCAGGGCTTTGTTGTATAATTCTGAAAATGTGGTCAACTCCAGCATCGAAATACGAGATCTAATATTGTAATTTAGCCCCATCTGGAATCTTCTGCATCTTTTCCCCTCATCTGTGACAACAGAAGGCATAAATCTGGACAAAGTACTAAATTTACTCTCGTACTCCAACACTANCTGCGACAACAGAAGGCATAAATCTGGACAAAGTACTAAATTTACTCTCGTACTCCAACACTGATTGATTCCCTTGCTGCAGATGTAAAAATTCATTTTGTTTCTGATATCGATAGCTCAAGGGAAAATACTTCTTGTCAAAAGCATCTATAAACTGTCGCCATGTGGGAACTCTGGAAACTGAACTGGCCTCCCCTTCAGTGCACATTGGCATCAATGCTCTCTCCGTAGCCTCCCACTAATACTGGGCCTCCTTTGCTAACATAAAAGTGGCCAACAACAATTTATCCTCCTCACCAACTCCCATCACTTTGAATATCTTCTCGATGCGTCATAACCAATTTTTTGCCTCCAATGGACCTGTAATTCCTGTAAATATTAGTGGATTAAGCTTTTTAAACTACTCGTATAATGTACCCCTAGGTCTTACTGTTTCCACTCGCGTTATATGTTGCTCAAAGTACTTAGCTGCTGCTTCCCACAGTTGCCTAGCCCCCCGATCACCTAGTTCCTCCTCCACCTGGGGTTGTTTTCCCCTATCTCCAGCCCGAGCAGATGACCCTTCTACCTCCATGTATCACTGTAAAACATGTGAATGTCGTATATGGGTAATGATAACATGCAATATATATTTCACACACTCACACGGACCTCTAACACCCCACCTAAACAGACCAATCCCTAAGTCCACTGTCACGCTAGACTCAACTCGACTACCAAATTATAAACTTTAGCTTTGATACCAACTAATTTGTCACACCCCAACCCGGTCTCCCAAGGATGAGATGCGACTAGATTTTTTATACACCTATGAATAATTATTATAAGCNCACACGGACCTCTAACACCCCACCTAAACAGACCAATCCCTAAGTCCACTGTCACGCTAGACTCAACTCGACTACCAAATTATAAACTTTAGCTTTGATACCAACTAATTTGTCACACCCCAACCCGGTCTCCCAAGGATGAGATGCGACTAGATTTTTTATACACCTGTGAATNGACCAATCCCTAAGTCCACTGTCACGCTAGACTCAACTCGACTACCAAATTATAAACTTTAGCTTTGATACCAACTAATTTGTCACACCCCAACCCGGTCTCCCAAGGATGAGATGCGACTAGATTTTTTATACACCAGTGAATAATTATTATAAGCTGGACTAATCAAACATGATATAATCTCACAAGTGCAACAACAACACTCATCACCTTAGTTATTAAGCATGATGGTAAAACCTGTCTGATAACATATACTATATATAAACACCTGTACCAATCATTTATTTCCCAGGTTATAGACATATAAAAAAAAAATCTCACACCCACATAGCATACATCACAAAGTATGCTTGTTGAGTCTATTTACAAATATATACTATTAATCTGCCATAAATATCTCTGATAAATATAATACACAGCCCAACAGTTAATCATACCANCCAATCATTTATTTCTCAGGTTATAGACATATAAAAAAAAAATCTCACACCCACATAGCATACATCACAAAGTATGCTTGTTGAGTCTATTTACAAATATATACTATTAATCTGCCATAAATATCTCTCATAAATATAATACACAGCCCAACAGTTAGTCATACTGACACTCAACCTGAGTGGTATCACGCTAACGTTGCACAAGACTCAATCAATTGGATAGTGGACCGGTCTGCATCCTCCTCTATAGTACCTGAAAGAATAAATTGTAGGGGGGTGTGAGCTAAACCGCGCGCTCAGTGAATATATNCTGAGTGGTATCACACTAACGTTGCACAAGACTCAATCAATTGGACAGTGGACCGGTCTGCATCCTCCTCTATAGTACCTGAAAGAATAAATTGTAGGGGGGGTGTGAGCTAAACCGCGTGCTCAGTGAGTATATATGTAGTATATGAAATAAAAATGATAGTAATACACTGAAGTAGATAGATACTACGTAGATACACGTATCAAACAACAACATCAATCCAATTCCAAAGAATTCACAAGCCACATCACNGTATATGAAATGAAAATGATAGTAATACACTGAAGTAGATAGATACTACGTAGATACACATATCAAACAACAACATCAATCCAATTCCAAAGAATTCACAAGCCACATCACATCCACACTACCCCTCATTGGGTAATCGATCCCACATGGATCTGTGTCTCTCGAACCTCCCGAGAACACTACAGTGCTAGCACATCACTGCACGCCCAGTGACCAGACATCAANTATCAAACAACAACATCAATCCAATTCCAAAGAATTCACAAGCCACATCACATCCACACTACCTCTCATTGGGTAATCGATCCCACATGGATCTGTGTCTCTCGAACCTCCCGGGAACACTACAGTGCTAGCACATCACTGCACGCCCAGTGACCAGGCATCGACTCCCCTGTCTCAAACTGTGCGCCACATTCCACAATACACAATACACAGTACAAAGTATCATCCAATCACATAAACACGTAACACATAATCCTGAAGAATTACTATTACTATCATCTGATAATAGCATTTTCAAAACATATAAAGATATACACTCACTTCCAATATACAGATCTACAGCCCTTCGATTCTATTGGTGGATCCTTTCGGTGTTACTATATCCGTTCCAACACCGACTGTCTCACTCGTTCCACCTTCCTTGCTCACGGTTCAGATGGACACACACTTATTTTTTTTTTTTGCCGTCTTCTTCTCTCTTTTTTTGTTTTTTTTCCTTTTTCCTCTCTTGCTCTGCTCACTCTTGGCCTCAGAACTCTATCAGACGCGCACACACACTTTTTAACATGTTAAACACACACACACACCCCTTTATAATTTATTTAACACACACACACTTTACACCTTTAAACACACACACATAGCAAGCACACACACACACACACGGCACACTTGTTTTTTATTTTAAAAACATGTGTAAAGTTAGGTGAATAATTACACTTTCTCCGCCCAAGTTTTTGAATAAGTTCAAAATCGATCAACTAATATTTTTTCACATGAAATTTCTATAAATGGGTCTCACTAATATATCACTAACGGGGTCCACTTACCCAATGTATGCTCACTTATATCATGGCTATGAAATATTTAATTTAATTAACCCCTTTAATACTTCCACATAATTGTAATTTAGCTTACAAAATTATATTAATATATGTGCAATGCGTGATTGGGTCTCACATCCCTCCACCTCAAAATTCAAATTATTAGTCGATATCAATACGAGTCGACTTAGTCGAATTCCGAGTTAATATCATTACAAGTTACGTATAAACCACGAGTCTTGTACGACTTCATCGAGTTGTCACAGTTGTCTCCAAGTCAATCCTGAGTCGTTGAATTATCGTCACCGAATCAGCCAATATGATTCTATGACACTGCGATATGAGTTGAATCACTCGCCATATTTAACATTTTATTTTAGGTGGTATCCGCTGATACCACAGTGTGATGCAGCGACTGATGTGTCTCAGATCCCTTCAAATCGATGGTCAAGACTACGATTTTTGAACAATGCCCCATCGTCACCTCAACCCCCCCCCCCCCACAAAAAAAAACATTATTGAATACAAAATTAATTTATTCTAAAAATAAAAGTAAAGTAATTTATGTGAACCATGCCCCCACCGTCACCCTTTTCTCCAAGCTGCAGCATATTTTCTTGGATTCTTTTACGCCTTGAAGCATAGATACTACTATTAGGAATTTGGTTTGGTGGAAGATTCACCTTTAAACTCGTATAAAATTTTATTTTGTCACTTGAAAATGTCGATAGGTTTGGAGAGGAGGATCGGTAAATGTCAATAGGTTTGGGTTGCTGGAATTTTTAATTAAGGATTAATAGTACTTTTGGTCCTTAAAGAATATATTTTTTGTCAGTTTAGTCCTCATGGTATCAATTTTGTTAATTTCGTCCTTAAAATATTCAATTCATGTCACTTTTGTCCCTAATCAGACAATCCGTCAAGTTTTTTGATAGAAATGAGCACGTGTCATTTTTTTAAATAGTATCATGTGCCCAATACGTAATCCTTCCGTCAAAAACTCAACGGTCCATTTATGTAGAAATCAAAATGACATAAATTGAAACTAGAAAGAAGAAATTGGTTTCAAGGTTAAACTTAATAAATTTGCAAATGGATGTGTATGTACACAAATTCATTGGAGTTGCAAAATTAAATGTTATACCTAAGTTTCTTAAGTTTTGTGCTAAGATTGAGTTATTACTAGGAAATTAAGGGATAAAATTAAGTCCTTTAACTAAAGTGAAACTTAAAACCTATGTTTAACACATGCTCTTGTTGAAGTTATAGATTTTGATTGTTTAAGTATCGAAATTTAATATCTTGAACTTAAGTGGTGCAATCTAAGAGCTGGATTTAGGTTGGGTTTGTTGGAATTTTAGCTTTTAGAAGACAGTATCACAAGCTTAGTTGTTAAATAGAAGCATAGCTTTTAGCTCTCCTTTACCCCCACCCCTTTTTTGGCTACCAAAAAAAAAAAGCTGCAGATCGTCATAGGGCACAATCCAACTTGAGTTCCTGTGGGAAGACGATGATTTCTCATTCTAGAAAACTTTGATTGGTGCACCATTTATTGCATTAGAACATAAGCTCATAGATATTTTAACCATGTATGGTGTAGCACTTAACTCTATTTGACTGAAAACGGGGATCAATTTACAATTAATACACTAACTTTGCCTTTTGTTTTAAAAGAATCATGAACTTTTAATGATCTTAATTTAGTCTATTAACTATTAATTTTGCATCAATTAAGTCATTTTGTCAATTTTAACCATTGGAACAAACGGAGGCAAGTCAAGTGTTTGTCATAGGACCATCTACGTCATATGTTGTCATTTATTCTAACGGCAAAAATTCATAAAAGGACTTAATTGAAACAAACTTGATAGATGATGGATTAAATTGACATAATTAAAAATTCAAAAATTATTTTAAAATATGAGGCATAATTTAAGAATTAATTATGATATTTATCCTATTTTTATTGTTTATTTTGTTTAATTTTTGGCTGCATAACAGAAGAGTCACATTATAACACTTTTGATACATTGAAAGTGTAATGTGAAAAATTTAATCTTTGAGGGGTCCAAAATAAGAATCTTAAAATCTTTTAGGGTGAAAAATGCAATTCGCCCCCACCAACAACTATGAGTTAATATTTGTTTAGATACGGGCTAATTATTTTTTTTTTGGTTTTCCATGCACATGGGCTTCCCAAATAAAATTATTGTGAAAAAGAAGTTTGGTAAAGCAACACCAATTCATTGAAGGGCAAAATATAGATTTGGCCTTCAAATTATGCATTTCGCATCAATTTGGCTTTCATTATGTCAATTTGGTCGATCAAATATTCAATTTGTGTCACTTCAGTCTAATAAAAAATGGTGCTTTAAATTAACGAATGGAGATCATAACATGCCTCTCACATAACCAAAGTTGAGGGTCTCATAAATTATAAATATTAAGAACCAAAATACCAATTCATGTTTCTATTGACTAAATAATTGGGATATTGATTTCACTGTATTTATAATACATCTTTCATCCTATACAAATGAAACTAAAAGAAGATGACCATAGGGGATATTTTGTCGAGATAAGGACTTGCAAAAAAAGTAAAATAGTCGTAGAAGTAAGGTCTCAGACTCAAAGAAGACAGGTGTGAGGCTTCCTTGTTTGATGCATAAGTTGACTGAGGATGTGACTAAATTCTTATCTTGAAATCACGTTCTTCTCAAATAAATCTCCCCCGAAGAAAGAATATATTTTTGTCAATTAAGGATGGGTGGTAAGAGTCGACAAAGAGTAGTGCCAGTTCAATGAAGTCAAGTCCTTACGTTTATGGGGGCTCCCTCAAATAGGGTCGCCCCAAGAGGCGCATGCGTTGGATCACACAATGTAAACTTGAGGGACCGAAATGACCGCTTAAGTATAGTCACAGGAGATACAAGCAAATATTTCCATTAGTCAATCAGGCGAATAGTGGATGCATTTGGAAACTAATGGTGTCCAAAAATGCTAACAATTGAGGTAGACAATTGAATATTGTGGTATTGAGGAAATCAGCTGGTGCAAGTTACCAATAAGTGGCAGCTTCCATGGCCCTGGTGACTCGAATTGTGGTGTGCACCTTGGGCTTTAGATCATTTCCAGTGTTTCAGAACATTGAACAAAAGAGTATGAAAGCGGTGACGATAGGAAAGTGGGGAAAATGGACATCAGAGACATTGGAGTGAGAAGAAACTTTGTTTTGAATGGTATGGGTTTTTGAATGCTAATGTGTCAGGGGATGCCACGAACCTGGGCGGATTTTGGACAAATTTTTTCGTTTAGGGCCTAAAAACGCGTTCCCCCCCCCCCTTTTTTTGGAAATTTTGCATAGTTGAATAATTTCATTGTCTTAAGTTATAATTGATTGTCGTCAGTTCTGCTTTAATCTTTGTAATTAATATTTTTAGCCATATGATTAGTTTGAAACTCTCCTTTTTTTTGGCAAAAATCTGTAATAATGGCCTAATTACGTGATTAGTGATAATTAGGTTTGTTATTTTCTAATTGGTTTTAGGTTTTAGTACTATTTATACTTTTGTTAGAGTATCTCTAATCTTGACTTAAATGTAGACTCAAATTTAAATTTGAGTCAAAATGGCCCAAAAAACTTCTCCAACCTTGAACTTAAATTTATACCAAATCAAGACAAAACTTAATTTGAACCCAAATTGAAGTAGACTTAAATTGTATACCAAATTTCTAACGGTAACTTTTTAGCCTATCCAAAACTAAAAGACTTCTTCGACGACTTGCTGTCTACCTCTTATTGCCTCTCTCTATTACGTTGTTTCCATCGTCAACCACCACCGAAGCTTTCACAATAATTTGAAGAACTGTAAGTAAGTTTTTTGCATTTTTCAATACCCTAATCTCACCCATCTTTCATTCTATATTTGTTTTTTCATTCTATATATATCTTTCATTCTATATAAACCCTAAGTCTACCTATTAAATTTTTCTTTTATTTTTTCGAGTTAAACACTATCGATAGTACAATTTGGAACCACTAATTCTACCTGAAATTTTAAGCCTTTACTACCCATAAATTGAGAAAATTCGTCATTTTATTTCTTCAATCTTCCATTTTTGTTAAAAACGTATGTTTTTGTGTTCTTTAGATCAGAACCATGTAAAAATAGTTATATTTTTTTCTTTTTCTTTTTCTTTATCTAGATTTATTAAAAATAATAAGGGATTAGAACAATCTAAAAATTCTTAGGTGGTTTCTTTATTCCCATGTAGTATTGTATACGTATTCTTATTTTTTAATTATATTTTATCAAATATCATGGTTTGAATGACAAAAAAAAATGAGTTTTAAGATAATAAGAGATTTTTTTTAAAGATTTGAGTAGATATTTGAGTTTGTCCATTGGAGTACTCTATACCAAATTAAACTTTTTACTCAAATTTGAGTTATGGTTAGAGATGTTCTAAGTCATAGGGCTTAGTAGCTTTTGATGAATAATATTATAGAGAAGACTTTTCTCTCTTAATCTCTTTTTTCCAATTTTTTTGTATTATTAGAAATCAACAGATTTATTGAAATTTTTAAGACTGAGATTCTGTGTGAATCAATAGGCCTAGAGTATGATTCAAAATCAGTATTTATGCACAAATCAACAGTTTAGTTTTGTTTTATTTCTCAATCCCTTTCTTGTTCCTTAAACTTGTAATTTTACACACTTCCCTGCATCAGAATTCAATAAGAACTCAAGCTCTACAGAGTCTTAAATATGACAGTCTCCCTACAGCTCCAACTAAAACCATCAAATACCAACCCGGTTGCACCATATTCAAAAGAACGCTCTTCAAATGTACTTTTCCGGTCAAGCAGATAGGCGACAGCAAATTCAAACCCATTAGTTCAAACAAAAACTATTAAAACCAGTCGTGCCATGAATAGAGACCACTTCAATTACGGTTGTCGCATTTTGAATTAAAAGATAATTAAGTTTAGAAATCAAAAATTGTTTTTGTACTTGAAAATTAAAAATCAAATTCGAAATGAAAGTCAAAATCAAAATTGTTATTGAAAATATCATCATAACCATTTTCTGAGGACATGAGACAAAAACACATGTAACAAAAGTGAGAAAAGACAATGTGGCAAAGGCAGGAGCCATAATGAATCAATCGAACAGATTTTGGCCCTAGCCGACCAGACTTGGAACTTCTCTTATTGAATAGCAAACACTGGAGAATTGGTATACAAATGGAATAACTCCGCAAGTAAAGAGAGATGGAATGGGTCTAAACAAAAAGATAGCTAGGCAATCACGAATAGCTAGAGCCACTGTTGTGTGCAACTAACTAGGGAAACTATAACTTTAAAGTTACACATGTGATCTAAAAAATTGACTAATATAGAAAAAAACTTAGAAAAATACGAACACTAATTTGAGAAGATTTGGCTAAAAGATAAGTGTGCCGTGTATGTAATTCTTTTCTTGCAATTAACTTGCTTAAACTTCAAATCTCTTACTGACTTAAGCATCGACGTGTCTTCAACCGATCAAATTCTGATCTATGACAATTTGTTGTTTTTACGGAGATAGGTGTACCTTGTTCATTGCATTCAAACTAGATCGTTCCATTTCCATATCATCAATCAAATGTGAGATTTTTCCCTAGTAAAAATTTTATATTATACTCACATTCTAACAACACCCGGCATGGTGTCAGAGACAATGTGCCTTACAAAGAAGGATATTATCTCATGACACTGAGACAAAGACTTAGGTCCAATGATACATCATAACATTATTTGATATGTGCAAAAAGAAACATTAGATGTCAGAACTTCTAATGTTATGATGTATCATTGTCACCTTTAGGTTGAATCTGAGAATTCTTTCCTTGAACATCACACGGAAGGCCTACATAGGCATCCTCCTTACTCTTAGGAAATCTAGGCTACTAAGATTTAGTCTCTTTGCCCCCTCCTTGTCTTCCTTCTCTTTTGTTGTCCTCTTGCAAAAATTTTCACAAACCATTCGTGTTTACTAGTGGTCAGAATGTGCTCAATCACCAACCTAACTACTAGTGCACTTCTATATCCCATGCATATGAAAATCCAATCAAATTTACTTGAGAAGTCTGAATTGTCATTTTTGAAGGTTAAATGTGGTGGTGTTGGAGGTGCCTCAGAACTTCCAAATTTCTTTGACAAAGGACCTCCACACAATTCTAGATTACCATCAAATAAAATGTTCTCAAAAGTACCAAATTGATTGCCTTTTGGTATAGGCCCTGTGAGATAGTTATGAGAGACATTCAAGAATGAAAGGAACGTAAATTGTGTCAGTTGTTGAGGAATTCGTCCTGAGAGCTCGTTTTGTGAAAGGTCTAATGCTTGAAGCTCCATTAGATTTCCAAATGATGATGGTATGATGCCTACAAGATCATTACTGGAAAGGTCGAAGAGCTGAAGCCCATTAGGTTTCCAATGGATTTTGGAATATGCCCATTGAATTTTTTGTTTGAGAAATGAATGGCTATGAAGCTGGTTATGATGTTGGTATAAAACGTTTCAAGGCCTTTGGTTCTCATTGTCATCGACAATTTGAATTTGATAATAAATGTAAAATCTGGAACTTTATACGTTTTATTTGTTTGCAAATATAAGGACTGACCAACATCATGAACTCTTGAGGCATTCCAATTTTGGAAGAATTTTGATGGCAAGTCACCAGTAAAACCATTGTGTGAGAGGTCAATGATATGCAACTTGGGGAAATCAGAATTCAACTTGTGACCTACTATGGTACCGAAAAACTGATTAGATCTCAAGAGGAGAATCTTCAACTCCTGAAGAGTTCTCTGCCAAAAAGGGAAAACACCTTGAATTCGATTGTTTCGAGATTAAGGAGCTCTAACATTCTGCAATTAGTCAAAGATCTTGGTACTAGCCCCTCTAATCTATTTTTACTTAAATCAAGAACTCTCAAATTGTTTTCTTTGTTAAATGACTAGGGAATGGTTCCATAAAAGTTGTTGCTCCCTAATTTCAACACTATTAGGGAATCACTAAAACTGTTTAAACATTGAGGAATTCTTCCACTCAAGCTATTATTTGACAAATCAAGGTATAAATGAGAGTTTGTATTGCACAATATCTATGGCATTTCTCCATCTAGTGATTTGTTTGAGACGAAATATCGGAGGATGGAGAATGGTGGAATTGGGAGAGATCCTTGCAAGTGGTTAGAAAATAGGTCAAGAAATCGTAAACTCTCCCATGGAAGGAAAACTGGAAGTTGCTCAAATCCGGTTAGAAAGTTGAAAGCTAAGGACATACCTTGCAAAGTTTTTTACCCTACATTCGATTTCCATTTGGGGATCTGACCACGGATTTTGTTGTAAGAAATATCTAGCATCTCCAATTCATCTTGATATTGTAGAAACTCTGGGAATTCATTGAAATTGCATTCGTTCAGTCCTAAAATCCTGAACTTCGAAAGAGTAACATTAACAATGCTACCGGTGAGCACTGATAATTTGTTCCCTGACAATAGCAACATTTTAAGATTTTTGAGCTTAAGAAAGATGTCTGTTGCCACCATCCCATTCAAGTGATTGGACTGTAGATTAAGGACTCCCAGGTTATTGAGTGTGAAAATTGATTGTGGAATTGGACCATGGAAATTATTGTCACCAAATTGTAGAGTAGTTAGTTGGGTTAGGTTCGCCAGCCAAAAAGGAATCTCACCATTTAACTGATTCTAGCAAAGCTCTAATCTAGTTAGTTGAGTCCAGTTTTCAAGACAAGATGGGATGCCACCATACAAATTGTTGGCTACAAGGGACAACCAAGTGAGCTTTGTGTACTTACAAACCCAAGTTAAGGTGTTGCTATTGAAGATGTTGTTTGAAAGAGAGAGAACATTGAGTTGGGTAAGGTTGGCTAATGAAGGAGGGATTAGACTGGTAAAATAGTTAGACGAAAGGATCAAGAATGACAAATTGGTTCATGTTACCAAGTGATAAAGGAATTGAGCCTGTAAAACACATTCATAGAGTAGAAACCAAATCAAGGACTTAAGATTGAAATGGAATCTGGTAATTTACCAGATAAACTTGGGTCACCAAGTCCCAAACGTTTGAGGGGACTACTTTGGTTGAATTTAGGCGAAGAACTAATGAGATTTTGATTAAAACTCAGTCTAAGAGCTTGTAACTTTGGCAAATGGAATATATCTTGTGGGAATTGACCATATAACCCACAATCGTAGAGAATCAAAGATGTGAGAGATGATAAATTAGTCAAGATACTAGGTACTCTGAGAAGATATATTTACCTTAAACAGGGAAAGCTCTTTTAGGCTAGTTAGCTTTTGAACAAAGCTCCTCAGATTTGGTTTTTCAAGTTTCAATAGACTTTCGAAAGACAAGTAGTTGACATTATCGGACAGATCAAGGGAAGACAATTTGAACAAATCCAAAGTTTATGGTGGGATTTGACCAAAAAATACAAATTATGACAAGCTGAGACTAGTTAAACTACGAAGATGACAAATGGCAGATGGAATTTGGGAGTAATTGAAGTTATTGTCTGCAAGATTAAGTCTCTGAAGGTGAGAAAGACTGAACAGGCTGCTGCTAGTATTGATGGATCCATAAAGAAGACCACTACTGAGATCAAGGCCAATCACATGACCAGAGTCCTCATCGTACTCAATCCCATCCCACAAATAACAATCATCACTACTATTCCCATGGACCCTCCAAGAATCAACCTTTGGATAAGCAAAAGGATCGCTGGCAGCACTCTTGTCAATTGAAAGGCTTTGCTTGAACTGCAGCAAGACTAATCTCTCACTCTCATGGCATAGTTATTGTGCAGAAGAGGAATAGTCAGTCAACAGAATGTGATGAGAGCTCAAGAGTATGAGGAGAAAGTGAATGAAAACAAATAGATAGAAAGACAATGCCATAATCTCTAACTTTGTAACAATTGGGTGAACAATTCTAGAGAGGTTTTGTGCTTATTTATATAGGAGTTGCGTCTCAGAAAATGCATAACTGCAGAGAAAAATGGCTCATATTTAATGCAAATCTTATTCATATGCATTAGTTTCTACATGAAACAAAATACGAAGTACGTCTCCCTTGTATTTTTTGTCATTGGAGTTGCTACAACTGTCTCTTTTAAGTCAAGTTAATTTATCCCCGTTCCCATAATCAAAAATCAACAAAATCGAAAAGAGTGATTGGATCTATTTTGCAAAGAGTAATGTTACCTAGACAAAATCAAAAAGAGTGATTGGACCTTCAACCAATCCAATGGTTGATCTCATATAACATCAGCTATTATATTATTTGTTATATTAAGTATGAGGTGTTTTATGACACTAACAACGAACACGTACCATCAAACTCTTTAACAACGGGTCTTATAATAACTTCATTCTACACTCAAAAGTCTTCGATCCCTAGCTAAGGCAATTCGCAATGAGTTTCTGGACAAAATTCATATTTCGATGCCAAACAGGACTTTCTAGCGATGAATTGACAAGTGCATTGCACAAAGCTGTGACGAAAAGCAACTTGCATGACTATAGAAACTCATGGTCATTTCACTATCAACTTGTGTTTTTTGTGACATTTTTTTCTGCCAAGGTTATTTTGTTTCGTTTATTACACGATTTGAGTTTGAGTCGAGTTAGGCTTGATTTGTTTTGCTCAAACTCATCCAATTTTCAAACTAAATCAAGTTTTTGATTAAATATTTAAGGTTATTGTATAAAAGAACCAAATCCAAATAATTGTGGTTAGGCTTGAGTAGTCTCAGTTGAGATTAAATAGGTTTTTATCTTTAAATAACTCTAATTTTATTTCAGAACAATCATGTACGAGAGATGAACAAGGTCGAATTTGTCCCTAANTCTGCAAGATTAAGTCTCTGAAGGTGAGAAAGACTGAACAGGCTGCTGCTAGTATTGATGGATCCATAAAGAAGACCACTACTGAGATCAAGGCCAATCACATGACCAGAGTCCTCATCGTACTCAATCCCATCCCACAAATAACAATCATCACTACTATTCCCATGGACCCTCCAAGAATCAACCTTTGGATAAGCAAAAGGATCGCTGGCAGCACTCTTGTCAATTGAAAGGCTTTGCTTGAACTGCAGCAAGACTAATCTCTCACTCTCATGGCATAGTTATTGTGCAGAAGAGGAATAGTCAGTCAACAGAATGTGATGAGAGCTCAAGAGTATGAGGAGAAAGTGAATGAAAACAAATAGATAGAAAGACAATGCCATAATCTCTAACTTTGTAACAATTGGGTGAACAATTCTAGAGAGGTTTTGTGCTTATTTATATAGGAGTTGCGTCTCAGAAAATGCATAACTGCAGAGAAAAATGGCTCATATTTAATGCAAATCTTATTCATATGCATTAGTTTCTACATGAAACAAAATACGAAGTACGTCTCCCTTGTATTTTTTGTCATTGGAGTTGCTACAACTGTCTCTTTTAAGTCAAGTTAATTTATCCCCGTTCCCATAATCAAAAATCAACAAAATCAAAAAGAGTGATTGGATCTATTTTGCAAAGAGTAATGTTACCTAGACAAAATCAAAAAGAGTGATTGGACCTTCAACCAATCCAATGGTTGATCTCATATAACATCAGCTATTATATTATTTGTTATATTAAGTATGAGGTGTTTTATGACACTAACAACGAACACGTACCATCAAACTCTTTAACAACGGGTCTTATAATAACTTCATTCTACACTCAAAAGTCTTCGATCCCTAGCTAAGGCAATTCGCAATGAGTTTCTGGACAAAATTCATATTTCGATGCCAAACAGGACTTTCTAGCGATGAATTGACAAGTGCATTGCACAAAGCTGTGACGAAAAGCAACTTGCATGACTATAGAAACTCATGGTCATTTCACTATCAACTTGTGTTTTTTGTGACATTTTTTTCTGCCAAGGTTATTTTGTTTCGTTTATTACACGATTTGAGTTTGAGTCGAGTTAGGCTTGATTTGTTTTGCTCAAACTCATCCAATTTTCAAACTAAATCAAGTTTTTGATTAAATATTTAAGGTTATTGTATAAAAGAACCAAATCCAAATAATTGTGGTTAGGCTTGAGTAGTCTCAGTTGAGATTAAATAGGTTTTTATCTTTAAATAACTCTAATTTTATTGCAGAACAATCATGTACGAGAGATGAACAAGGTCGAATTTGTCCCTAAATGACTTCACGCTATATACATTTTTCTCTACCCTCCCTTCTCTAATATATTTTTGAGAAAATGTGAACTTATACGGTTTATTTCAAGGATTTTCTATTGATAAATTGTTAATTTTATTATTGAATATTCAACTTTAAGATTTGATTTTTTAACATTTTTGCTTAAATTATGAACTTGGTTTTAGCTTATACTTAATTCATAAAGCATTTGTCGAGTCAAGATTTAATAAAATCTAAACGCAACAATCAAACTCAAGCCCAGTCTGTCACAATTAAACTGAATTTGATTATAATCAAGTTCAACAACTACAACCCAATTGACACCTCTATGTTGTCGTGATAGATATTTTGGCATTTATTATTTATATTTTGGATAATGAAAGAGGGTGGCTATTTGCCTATTCTCACCTCTAAAATATCTATTTCCACCCTATTAAGTATTCGGATATAAAACTATTACATCCATCATATTCCACTTGATCATTATTGACTAAGTTCACCTCATTTAAGTTCATGCACAAAGCAAATCACTCCACCTTCCCTACGCCATAGTTGAAATTAAAACTATGATAGACAATCTGAATTAAATTTTATTTAATAAAATTTTTATTTTCATTTTGCGAAACATGAATTTATCTGTGTTATAAACTTTGATTTCTATTATATATAACATGAGTTTATCTATATTATAAATTTTTATATTTGATGAAATTTTAGGTGAATTTATCTACTTTTATGACAACATGAATTTATCTGTGTTATAAACTTTATGATCCTTTCATTTTGAATTTATTATTATCATAAGTGTTAGATTTCCAAAACTATTTTAGGTTAATTTATCTACAGTAAAAGTTTAATTTCTATTATATGTAGCATGAATTTATATGTATTATAAACTTTATTTTCAATGATATTTTACATAGATTTATCGGTTTAATAACAATTTAATTTTCATTATACGTAACAAGAATTTATCTATCTTATAAAATTTGATTTCCATTATCCTTTTGTTTTGAATTTATCTATTTTAATAAGTATTAGATTTTCAAATATATTTTACTTCAATTTATCTATATTAAAAAATCTTTTATTTCTTTTTACCTTATTGTATGAATTTATCTATTTTAATAAAACTTAGTTTTTTTAAACTATTTTAAGTGAATTTATCTGAATTCAACATCTCTGATATGTTCTGCATTCATAATTCTTCATATTTCTCCCAATTAATAAAATTTTGATGTTCATTATATGTCGCACGAAATTTTTTTATACTATTAACTTTAATTTTTTTTCAAAATGATCTCACTATATAATCAAAATAGGCGCGACTATTGTTGTAATCAGATTTTGTTTTAGATAGATAAATATAACACAAAACTTATGTTAGGTGGGGTTGGTTGGTGTGGGTTTTGGGTGATGATGTTTAGTGGTGGTGAATGGCAGTGAGTAATGGTGGTGGTGGTGGCAACGGGTAATGGTGGTGGGTGGCGATGTGGGGTGGTGATGGTTGGTGAAGGTGGGGGGTGGTGGCGGGTGGCGGCTGATGATGGTAGTGGTGGGTGGTGGTGGGAAATGGTGGTGGGCAGTGATGGTGGGTAATGGCAGGTAGTGGTTGTGGGTGGCGGTGATGGATGGTGATGGTTGGTAGTGGTGGGTGGTGGTGGCGGGTAATGGTGGTGGTGGTGGGTGGCGAATGGTGGTGGCGACGCTGGGATAATGATGGTAGTGGTAATAAATATAAGAATGAGATGATGGTGGAAGTTTTAAGTAACCTCCTTCTTTAGGGTTATTTTTGTCAAGCCCTATTTTATGGACTTTTGGTATTAAAAGTGTTCAGGTTGAACCTAAAACCTAAAAAATGCTCAAATGTGGACCTGTGGTCCCTTCTCCCCTTAATCTTTGGAGTCATTCTTCCCACTTATGTCCAGTACTCCCATAAACAACACTCCTTTTTTTTGAACTTGGTCTTACTATAGTCCCCACTTTTAAGTTATGTCCTCTCGTAAACACCACTCAAGAAAAAAAGATTTTCCTTTTATTATTTTACATAATCATGAAACGTGAAGTTGATGGATTTGTATATATTAAGAGTAACGATTTTTAATATGAAACATGACAATGACATAAACTTGATATAAAATTATCGGATTAAAGTTAATTAGTTCTTGACAAGAATGTAAAAATAAAACATTCTACTAACATGGATAATAAAAACGTCTATTGGCAGAGCCAAGAGGACACCAACGGGCTCACCCTGGATTTTTTTTTAAAAGTCAATGTTAGGTATATTTAAATATATCCGCCCTATTATTTTCTTATTCTTTCAATTAGTGTGGCCTAAAATTAAGTGACTATAACTTTTTGCACCCATTACAAACATATTTAGATAAATTATTGATATGTTAAACTTATTTTATAATTATTTTAAGTTATGAAAATTGTGAAAATATGGTTACATCATTAAGTAAGTGATCAATAATGAATCAATTATAACTTGATTGTATATATAGAATTTTTAGTACTAGGCAACTCAATCAACACACTATTCAATGTTAAACAATCCACCAATTCACAACTACCCTCTTCATTTTAATTTTAATTTTTAAATTGTGTCATTAAAAAAAATAAATTATTATTTAAAATAAAAAAATTATAAGATTTGGGAGATCCCGTGTGTTATATAAATATAAATGATATTAACTTGTTAGTATTTTTAAAATAATTAAAATGAGAAGAGAAATTTTGAATTGTTGTTAAATGAATAGTCACGTAATTTTGAAGTATGAACGTATTGACTGTTGGGTCAAATTTACTTTTTGGTGGTGTTTAAGGTTGATAAGGGTAACTAAGTAAATATATTAATCTTTTTAGGTCAAAATAATATTACCATTAAATCTAGGAGGTTCGAAAAACCTGAAATAGACATTTAGCTCATATAGTGTTTCGGGTGTAAATTAACTTTAATTTTGAGATAAATCATAAAACTAAATGTTTTCATGTTAAAATAACATTAAAAATGAATCTGAAACGTCGAAAAACGTTAAGGTAGTCATATAAATCAAATTAGAACGTTTAGTGACAAAATCGTAATTTCAGAGAAAAAATGTATTTTTCAGCCCATGAACAGTGGATTTCGGGGCTGCTGTGTTTAAAACACAGATTTCAACCCCTTTTCTTCCATTATTTCAATCCACTCTCACACAAAACCTCTTAGAACCCTAGGAGAAGATAAAGAGAAAGAGAAAAGGAAAGAAGAAAGTCTCCAAAGTTTGGGTCTTGCTTGAAAATTATAGGAACTTAGTTTGGAATTCTTGAGTTCTAGGTGGAGTTTTCCTTTCTCTTGCATTTACATTGTGCATCTCATGTATTTTCTTTAGTTAAAGCTTACTATGTGGTTGATGGCAAAATTCTTGTTATAAACCTTGATTTAGTGTTGAATATGTCATGGATTTGTGAACCTACATGCATAAAAATGATTTTACTATGGTGGGTTTCACACCCTTGTTTGATTTTAGTTATGGGTATTATGATCTTGTACATAACATAACTTATTCTCTTGGAATTGGAATTGCCCTAGTTTGATTTTAGCTATGGGTATTTGATTAAACCTATGATTTGGGGGTTTTGAAATATGTTATTATTTTGTACATAATATATATGACTTATTTTCTCTTGGAAATGGTTGTGTTGCTTTGAAAATGTAACTTTTGAGATTAGAGCTTACCACATGTTTGATAAAATGTCATAGTTATGATGTGTGTTTTCAAAAAGAATTTATGGATATAAAAATAATAATTTTTGAAAAATGTATGTTCGATACTAACAGGCAGAGAGTTAGTAGACGATTAGGGCCTATTGAGTGGGTTGCCAAAGCGACTACTAGTCCTAAGGGGGATTGGTTATGGTAGTGGTTTTCAGTGATGGTCTATGTGACGTCACAAGTTGTGCCCTACACATTCCCCTTAAAAAGCAAAAAGGGCGATGAGACCCTAGGGTGCAAGACCCAAAATGTTCCCCGGGGATGGTTCATGCGTGAACCAGCGTGATTAACTACATTGTCCGTATGCGAGGCATGTATGGTATTTGCTATGATGGTTGAGCTTTAATTTATACATTGTATATTTCTAATGTTGAGGTGTTGAGATATTTTTATAAATGTTTTACTTATTATCATGTACCTGTATTTAATTATAGAAAGTTTTCATTACTTATTCGTATGATTTGTGGAATGTTGGTTTTAAAAATTTTGTAAATGCTTGGGAAAAGGACTATCCTACTGAGCGTGTGGTTGCTCATCCCTTACTAATACTTTCAGATACTAGCATGCATCTTGGGACATAAGTGATGGAATGCTTGTGGAAGCTTGGACTAGAAAGAATCTCTTTTGGAGTTTTTTTGTATTCATCTTTAGAACGTATGTAGAAATGTTAGCACTCAAGCATTGTATTTGAAAAGGTTGTTTTGAGGCATTTTTGGTGTACACTTGATCATCCCATAGAGGGATTATTATTTTGGGTATTGTGATGTAAAGTTATGACTTTGGGTACTAAGTTGTGGTATATATTGGTGTTGGATGTATTCGGGTTTGGGAGATTTTCGTGGGCCTCTAATTGTCACCCCGAATTTAGTTAGATTATATTTTTGAATGGAGGCATGTTATGGATGTTTAGTTAGTTTAAATTATGTTATGCTCTCACAGGGATGCTCTTACTAACTGGTTAGAAGCCCAATTTTCAAAGGAAACTCTGTCAAAATTTTTTTAAAAAAAATTGATTTAATTCAATTAAAGAGATACTTTCCTAGATGTTTTTACAACATACCAGCATGTGTTTTTTTTAAATAAACAAAGTATTTGTTTTAATCACGCTTTTATGAAATTTGGGACGTGACAAGTTAGTATCAGAGCCTAGGTATTAGGTCTTATATGGGAGCTGTAGGTAATTGGATAATCCAAATATGGTCCCAGCACATAAAATTTTTGAAAGTCACTAGACTTTTGAGGGTAATTGTAGGAAATGACGTATCTCATAAACACGACTACTTCTCTAGATTGTATACGTGTAAAACAGTGATCTAAAGGCTAGTTACATGTGTAGGATGGAAGCAAGTAGAGGACGTGGGAGACCACCCCGACGAGAGGGAAATCAAGTACCGCCACGTCAAGACACAATGAATGGTATCTACCAATGTTTAAGGGAGCTCACTACATTGGTACAACAACAAATTGGGAACAACAACAACCATACTACCACCACCCAAGCTCAAGCTCAAGTGCAACAAGTTGAAGGTGAGGGTAGAAGGATGATGGTTCTTAAAGAATTCCTACGACAATGCCCTCCTACCTTCCAAGGAGGCCCGGACCCACTCGAGGCAAAGAAATGGCTTCAACAAGTGAAGAAAGTGATGGATGGCATGGATATTGCCAATGACTTGAGAGTTGGTCTAGCTGCATATCTTATGGAAGGGGAAGTTGATCATTGGTGGGAGTCGGTAAAAAGAAGGAGAAACGTGGAACAAATGACTTGAAAATTTTTTGAAGAGGTTTTCAATGGGAAGTACTTTCCCGAATCAGTGAGGGATAAGATGACATCCGACTTCATGGCACTTCAACAACGTAACATAACTGTCGCTCAATATGAGTCCAAGTTCGTGGAGCTCTCCCGCTTTGCTACAGAGTATGTATTGACTGAGGCCAAGAAGGCCAAATTATTTGAGAAAGGTTTGAAGCCATCTATTCTGGAGAAATTGGTAGCTCTTCGCATTCGAGACTTCGGCGAATTAGTTGAGCGGGCTACCCTTGTGGAGAGAGATTGGGAGGAAACTTGAGTCATTCGAGAACGCTGCCAACATAGGAAGAGTCAATCCAAGACCCGCAGTGGTAGTGGTGGACGTCACAGGGATACTCCATACCAACGTCCAGAACGCAGTATGGGTCAAGAGAGTGAATCAAGCTATGCACAAAGTTCGAGACCAAGAGGCCACGTTGAGAGAGTGCCGACACATTTGAAGCGGTGTTATGGGTGTGGTGGCACGGGTCACCTCAAGAGTCACTGCCCTTCAGTAGCTACTTCACCACAGGGACAGAGTAGTAGGGGATTTTATCAGCAGTCCACAAAGCTACCATATCAGCAGACTTCCTATAGTCATGTACAGACAGTACCACCGCAGCCCCAAACCACTCAATTCAAATCTCAACCACAACAGTAAGCTCAACAGAAGAAACAAGGAACCAAGACTCAGGGCACTGATGCCTCAACTCGCGTTTATGGATTAGTTCAGCATGATGGGATTGCTTCTAATGCAGTAGTGGAGGTTATGATTCTTCTCTATAATTCATGGGCTCATATCTTGTTTGATCCCGGGGCAACCCATTCTTTTATTTCTACATCATATGCTATTGCATTGGGGTTGGAGTTTGAGCTTTTGTGTTATAGGCTATATGTAGATCTACCTATCGGGGATTGTTTGGGGACAACTAGAGTGTGTAGAACGTGTGTACTTCGCTTTGGAGATAAAGAGTTGAGGGTAGATTTAATTGCTTTAGAGATGATAGGGTATGATGTTATTTTCGGAATGGATTTACTCACTTCCTACCATGCTATTATGGATTGCTACCAGAAGAAAGTGGCATTTCGTGCACCGGGGGATATACGTTTCTATTTCATGGGTGAAAATAGTATCTCTCGACATCTCCATACGACGGGGAAACACGTTCTAAAGGTTGATATTGGGAGTAGCCTGAGTTTCTTAGCCCACATTTCTAGAGAGGAACGGGATGATGTGGAGTCCACTTTTATTCTTGTAGTATCCGACTTTCTTAATGTTTTTCCTGACGAGTTGCCTGGATTACCTCCATTGAGAGAAGTGGAGTTTTCTATTGAACTTTAACCTGGCATAGAACCAATATCCATTGCTCCTTATCGCATGACGTCGTTGGAGTTGAAGGAGTTAAGAAAATAACTAAATGAGCTTCTTATCATTGGGTTTATACGGTTGAGTACTTCATCTTAGGGTGCTCCCGTTCTCTTTGTGAAGAAAAAAGATGAAACCCTTAGATTGTGTGTGGACTATAGGAAGTTGAATCGAGTGACTATAAAGAACAAGTATCCTCTACCTCGCATCAACGACCTCTTTGATCAATTGAAGGGTTCTCGCTATTATACAAAGATTGATCTTCGCACGGTGTATCATCAATTGAGAATTAGAGATGAAGATATTCCTAAGACCCTTTCCGGACAACGTATGGGCACTTTGAGTTTTTGGTGATGTTGTTTGGACTCANTTGAGAATTAGAGATGAAGATATTCCTAAGACCCTTTCCGGACAAGGTATGGGCACTTTGAGTTTTTGGTGATGCTGTTTGGACTCGAGAATGCACCTACGACTTTTATGGATTTGATGCATTGTGTGTTTCGGCCCTACCTTGACCAATTCTTCATTGACGACATCCTCATCTATTCTAAAACACATGAGGAGCACGCACTACACCTTAAGCTAGTTTTGCAAACATTGAGGGAACACAAGTTGTATGCTAAAAATAGCAAATATGAGTTTTGGATGAGAGAAGTCAATTTTTTGGGACATGTAGTATCCGAGGAAGGAGTGTCACTGGATCCGTCTAAGATTGAAGCAGTTTTGAAATGGGATCGACCCAAGAATGTGACCGAGGTCCGAAGCTTCTTTGGACTAGCCGGTAATTATCGGAGGTTCATAGAAGGATTCTCTCGTATATCTATGTTGTTGACGCGACTTACTCGAAAAGGAGAAAAGTTTGAGTGGAATGAAGATTGTGAGCAATCTTTTGAGATTTTGAAGAGAAGATTAACCACGGCACCTATTCTCATTATACCTGCTAGTAGTGAGGGCTATGACGTTTATACGGATGCTTCATTACGGAGACTTGGGTGTGTGTTGATGCAACATGGGAATGTCATCACTTATGGTTCAAGGCAATTGAAGACCCATGAGCAAAATTATCCCACTCATGATTTAGAACTTGCCGTTGTTGTATTTGTTCTCAAATTATGGCGTTGTTATTTGTATGGAGAACGATTTCAAGTATACTCCGACCACAAGAGTTTGAAGTACATCTTCACACAAAAAGATTTGAATGTTCACCAATGACGCTGGATGGATTATCTAGAAGATTATGACTTTACCCTTAGCTATCATCCTGGGAAGGCCAATGTGGTTGCTGATGCTTTGAGTCGAAAGTCGCGTGGTGAAGTTAGTGGTATGTTGGCAAGTAAATGGAAGATGATGGATGCACATGGAGACTATGATCTATGGGTTGGAGGAGATGTATCCCGACCATGCCTATTTAACCTTGTGGCTCAACCTACCCTCCAACGTAAGGTTGTTGAGTTGCAATGCTTGGATCCTTCCTTAGAGTCGATTTGAGCTCAATTGGAAAATGGGAAAGTAGTTGAAGGTTGGTCTTTGAGAAATGGAGAACTGAGATATGAGAAAAAGCTATGTGTACCGGATGATTTGTCCCTAAAGGAGGAGATACTTGGAGAGTGTCATCGCTCTAAGTTTACGATCCACCCCGGTGGCACAAAAATGTATAGAGACATGAAACATCAGTATTAGTGGAAGGGAATGAAGAAGGATGTGGCAAGATTCATAACACGATGTGCAGTGTGTCAACAAGGGAAGGTGGAGCATCAAAAAATCGGAGGATTACTACAGTCTTTGCCTATCCCAGAGTGGAAGTGGGATCACATCACCATGGATTTCGTGTCTAGTTTTTTGCGGACTTCGCGAGGGCATAATTCTATATGGGTCATTGTAGATAGACTCACCAAGTCTGCTCAATTTTTGAGTATGAAGACCACTGACACTTTAGAGACCCTAAGCAAGCTTTATATTCGTGAGATTGTTAGATTACATGGAGTTCTACTCTCTATTGTGTCGGATCGTGATTCTCGTTTTGTGGTACAATTTTGGCAAAGTCTACAACGAGCTATGGGGATAGAGTTACACTTTAGCACTACTTTTCATACTCAAACGGATGACCAATTCGAGAGGGTGATACAAATTTTGGAGGACATGTTACGAGCTTGTGTGTTGGACTGCAAGGAAGGTTGGAGTGGTCATATGCCATTGGTGGAATTTGCATATAACAATAGTTTTCAATCTAGTATTGGCATAGCACCTTATGAAGCATTATATGGGAGACCTTGTAGATTGCCGTTGTGTTGGGCAGAAGTGGGGGAGAGTAGTTTATTTGGTCCAGAGATAGTGAGGGAGACAATTGAAAAAGTAAAATAAATTCATGAATGACTACGCACAGCTCAAAGCCGACATAAGAGTTATGCGGATAGGAGGAGGAGGCCATTGGAGTTTAAAAAGGGTGACTATGTGTTCTTGAAGGTGTCACCTCGGAAAGGAGTATTTCGTTTTGGAAAAAAAGGGAAGTTGACTCCAAGGTACATTGGGTCTTTTGAAATAGTGAAACGAGTAGGGATGGTGGCATACAATCTTGTTTTACCACCTTCAGCTTTCGGGAGTTCATGACGTGTTCCATGTTTCCATGTTACGAAAATGTGAACCCAACACATCACATATTCTTGATTGACAAGACATCCAAGTACAAGAGGACATGAGGTACAATGAAGCGCCAATGCAAAGTCTTGATTAGAGGGAACAAGTTCTACGCAACAAAGTTATACCTCTTGTAAAAGGTGTTATGGCAACACCATGGTGTCAAAGAAGCTACTTGGGAATTGGAGACCGATATGCAAGCACAATATCCACATCTTTTCGACATTAGAGGTTAGTAACAAGTTTCGAGGACGAAACTTATTTTAACGGGGGTGGATTGTAAGATCCCATGTGTTATATAAATATAAATGATATTAACTTGTTACTTGTTGTTAAAGAAATAGTCGCGTAAATTTGAAGTACGAACGTATTGGCTGTTGGGTCAAATTTACTTTTTGGTGGTGTTTAAGGTTGATAAGTATAACTAAGTAAATATTTTAATCTTTCTAGATCAAAATAATATTACCATTGAATCCGGAAGGTCTGAAAAACTTGGAATAGACGTTTAACTCATATAGTGGTTTGGAGGGGATAAATAATAATTTTAGTATTTCGGATGTAAATTAACTTTAATTTTGAGATAAATCATAAAACTAAATATTTTTAGGTTAAAATAACATTAAAAATGAATCCGGAACGTTGAAAAATCTTAGGGTAGTCATATGGATCAAATTAGAATGTTTAGTGGTAAAATCGTAATTTCGGAGAAAAAATGTATTTTTCAGCCCATGAACAGTAGATTTCAGGGCTGCTGTGTTTAAAACAAATATTTCAGCCCTTTTTCTTTCATTATTTCACTCCACTCTCACACAAAACCTCTTAGAACCCTAGGAGAAGATAAAGAGAAAGAGAAAAGGGAAGAAGAAAGTCTCCAAAGCTTGAGTCTTTCTTGAAAATTCTAGGCACTTGGTTTGGAACTCTTGAGTTCTAGGTGGAGTTTTCCTTTCTCTTGCATTTACATTTNACCACGGCACCTATTCTCATTATACCTGCTAGTAGTGAGGGCTATGACGTTTATACGGATGCTTCATTACGGAGACTTGGGTGTGTGTTGATGCAACATGGGAATGTCATCACTTATGGTTCAAGGCAATTGAAGACCCATGAGCAAAATTATCCCACTCATGATTTAGAACTTGCCGTTGTTGTATTTGTTCTCAAATTATGGCGTTGTTATTTGTATGGAGAACGATTTCAAGTATACTCCGACCACAAGAGTTTGAAGTACATCTTCACACAAAAAGATTTGAATGTTCACCAATGACGCTGGATGGATTATCTAGAAGATTATGACTTTACCCTTAGCTATCATCCTGGGAAGGCCAATGTGGTTGCTGATGCTTTGAGTCGAAAGTCGCGTGGTGAAGTTAGTGGTATGTTGGCAAGTAAATGGAAGATGATGGATGCACATGGAGACTATGATCTATGGGTTGGAGGAGATGTATCCCGACCATGCCTATTTAACCTTGTGGCTCAACCTACCCTCCAACGTAAGGTTGTTGAGTTGCAATGCTTGGATCCTTCCTTAGAGTCGATTTGAGCTCAATTGGAAAATGGGAAAGTAGTTGAAGGTTGGTCTTTGAGAAATGGAGAACTGAGATATGAGAAAAAGCTATGTGTACCGGATGATTTGTCCCTAAAGGAGGAGATACTTGGAGAGTGTCATCGCTCTAAGTTTACGATCCACCCCGGTGGCACAAAAATGTATAGAGACATGAAACGTCAGTATTAGTGGAAGGGAATGAAGAAGGATGTGGCAAGATTCATAACACGATGTGCAGTGTGTCAACAAGTGAAGGTGGAGCATCAAAAAATCGGAGGATTACTACAGTCTTTGCCTATCCCAGAGTGGAAGTGGGATCACATCACCATGGATTTCGTGTCTAGTTTTTTGCGGACTTCGCGAGGGCATAATTCTATATGGGTCATTGTAGATAGACTCACCAAGTCTGCTCAATTTTTGAGTATGAAGACCACTGACACTTTAGAGACCCTAAGCAAGCTTTATATTCGTGAGATTGTTAGATTACATGGAGTTCTACTCTCTATTGTGTCGGATCGTGATTCTCGTTTTGTGGTACAATTTTGGCAAAGTCTACAACGAGCTATGGGGATAGAGTTACACTTTAGCACTACTTTTCATACTCAAACGGATGACCAATTCGAGAGGGTGATACAAATTTTGGAGGACATGTTACGAGCTTGTGTGTTGGACTGCAAGGAAGGTTGGAGTGGTCATATGCCATTGGTGGAATTTGCATATAACAATAGTTTTCAATCTAGTATTGGCATAGCACCTTATGAAGCATTATATGGGAGACCTTGTAGATTGCCGTTGTGTTGGGCAGAAGTGGGGGAGAGTAGTTTATTTGGTCCAGAGATAGTGAGGGAGACAATTGAAAAAGTAAAATAAATTCATGAATGACTACGCACAGCTCAAAGCCGACATAAGAGTTATGCGGATAGGAGGAGGAGGCCATTGGAGTTTAAAAAGGGTGACTATGTGTTCTTGAAGGTGTCACCTCGGAAAGGAGTATTTCGTTTTGGAAAAAAAGGGAAGTTGACTCCAAGGTACATTGGGTCTTTTGAAATAGTGAAACGAGTAGGGATGGTGGCATACAATCTTGTTTTACCACCTTCAGCTTTCGGGAGTTCATGACGTGTTCCATGTTTCCATGTTACGAAAATGTGAACCCAACACATCACATATTCTTGATTGACAAGACATCCAAGTACAAGAGGACATGAGGTACAATGAAGCGCCAATGCAAAGTCTTGATTAGAGGGAACAAGTTCTACGCAACAAAGTTATACCTCTTGTAAAAGGTGTTATGGCAACACCATGGTGTCAAAGAAGCTACTTGGGAATTGGAGACCGATATGCAAGCACAATATCCACATCTTTTCGACATTAGAGGTTAGTAACAAGTTTCGAGGACGAAACTTATTTTAACGGGGGTGGATTGTAAGATCCCATGTGTTATATAAATATAAATGATATTAACTTGTTACTTGTTGTTAAAGAAATAGTCGCGTAAATTTGAAGTACGAACGTATTGGCTGTTGGGTCAAATTTACTTTTTGGTGGTGTTTAAGGTTGATAAGTATAACTAAGTAAATATTTTAATCTTTCTAGATCAAAATAATATTACCATTGAATCCGGAAGGTCTGAAAAACTTGGAATAGACGTTTAACTCATATAGTGGTTTGGAGGGGATAAATAATAATTTTAGTATTTCGGATGTAAATTAACTTTAATTTTGAGATAAATCATAAAACTAAATATTTTTAGGTTAAAATAACATTAAAAATGAATCCGGAACGTTGAAAAATCTTAGGGTAGTCATATGGATCAAATTAGAATGTTTAGTGGTAAAATCGTAATTTCGGAGAAAAAATGTATTTTTCAGCCCATGAACAGTAGATTTCAGGGCTGCTGTGTTTAAAACAAATATTTCAGCCCTTTTTCTTTCATTATTTCACTCCACTCTCACACAAAACCTCTTAGAACCCTAGGAGAAGATAAAGAGAAAGAGAAAAGGGAAGAAGAAAGTCTCCAAAGCTTGAGTCTTTCTTGAAAATTCTAGGCACTTGGTTTGGAACTCTTGAGTTCTAGGTGGAGTTTTCCTTTCTCTTGCATTTACATTTTGCATCTCATGTATTTTCTTTAGTTAAAACTTACTATGTGGTTGATGGCAAAATTCTTGTTATAAACCTTGATTTAGTGTTGAATATGTCATGGATTTGTGAACCTACATGCATAAAAATGATTTTAGTGTGGTGGATTTCAAACCCTTGTTTGATTTTAGTTATGGGTATTTGACAAAACTAATGATTTGGGGGTTTTGAAGTATGTTATGATCTTGTACATAATATGACTTTTTCTCTTGAAAATAGAAATGCCCTAGTTTGATTTTAGTTATGGGTATTTGATTAAACCTATGATTTGGGGGTTTTGAAGTATGCTATTATTTTGTACATAATATATATGACTTATTTTCTCTTGAAAATGGTTGTGTTGCTTTGAAAATGTAACTTTTGAGATTTGAGCTTACCACATGTTTGATAAAATGTCAAAGTTATAATGTGTGTTTTCAAAAAAAATTATGGATATAAAAAATAATGATTTTTAGAAAATGTATGCTCGATACTGACAAGCAGAGGGTTAGTAGACGATTGGAGCCTATTGAGTAGGTTGCCAAGGCGACTACTAGTTCTAAGGGGGATTGATTATGGTAGTGATTTTCGGTGATGGCCTATGTGACATCACAAGTTGTGCCCTACACATTTCCCTTAAAAAGCAAGAAGAGCGATGAGACCCTAGGGTGCAAGACCCAAAATATTCCCTGGGGATGGTTCATGCGTGAACCAGCGTGATTGACTACATTGTCCATATGCGAGGCATGCATGATATTTGCTATGATGGTTAGGCTTTAATTTATATCTTGTATATTTATAATGTTGAGGTGTTGGGAGATTTTTATAAATGATCTACTTATTATCTTGTACTTGTATTTAATTATAGAAAACTTTCATTACTTATTCGTATGATTTGTGAAATATTGATTTTTAAAATTTTGTAAATGCTTGGAAAAAGAATTATCCTACTAAGCATGTGGTTGCTCATCCCTTACTAATATTTTCAGATACTAGCATGCATCCTGGGACATAAGTGATGAAATGCTTGTAGGAGTTTGGACTAGAAAAAATCTCTTTTGGAATTTTTTTGTATTCATCTTTAGAATTTATGTAGAAATGTTAGCACTCAAGCATTGTATTTGAAAAGGTTATCTTGAGACATTTTTAGTGTACACTTGATCATCCCATAGAGGGATTATTATTTTGGGTATTGTAATGTAAAGTTATGACTTTGGGTACTAAGTTGTGGTATATATTGGTGTTGGATGTATCTGAATTTGGGAGGACTTCGTGGGCCTCTAATTGCCACATCGGATTTAGTTGGNACTAGTCCTAAGGGGGATTGGTTATGGTAGTGGTTTTCGGTGATGACCTATGTGACGTCACAAGTTGTACCCTACACATTTCAATTAAAAAGCAAGAAGGGCGATGAGTTATATTTTTGAATGGAGGCATGTTGTGGATGTTTAGTTAGTTTAAATTATGTTATGCTCTCACAGGGATGCTCTTATTAACTGGTTGGAATCCCAATTTTCAAAGGAAACTCTGCCGAAACTTTCAAAAAAAAAAATTTATTTAATTCAACTAAAGAGATACTTTCCTAGATGTTTTTACAACATACCGACATATGTTTTTTTTTAAAATGAACAAAGTATTTGTTTTAATCATACTTTTATGAAATTTGGTGTGTTACAAGATTAGTTCGATTTTTTATATTGTATAGTGTCTTCAGACACAGAATTATTACTACTTGATATATCTTTTCCAAAAGATAAGATTTTTTTGCATCCATGTTCCTTCCAATTTTAATTCCCATTAAAACAATGTTATTTTCATCCTTAATTTTTTTCATTGTGAATTTAATGGTTCTCAAAACTTTTGATAGAAATATTATCTATAATTTTTCCTCACAAACGATTTAATGCAATTCACCAACTTGATGATTGAGGGACCAAAGTGGCTTTTCGGAGCTCCTTTAAAAATCAAAAGTGAATTTAGTGAAAAGTCGTAAAGCATTTTTTGTTATGAAGCTAAAAGCCTGTCGTTAATTCAGCCATTAAAACTCAAATTAATTTATCAAAAAATTTTGTAATTAAGGGACCAATTTGGCTTTTGTTTATGTACTTTAAAGACCAATAGTACAAATATGATAAATTTTGATGACTAAGTTGATATAACTAAAATAATAATGACGAAAGTGAGATGGAACAGTACTTTTTTTTTTTTTTTTTGTTAATGATGGAACTTTCTAATGCACGGTCATATTGGACATATCCATGCAAGATTAAACTCTGACACAAGCCTAAACTCTTTGTAACAGAAAAAAACGAAAAAAAAAAAATTTTGGATACCTATAATCACCTGCAAATCACATGTATCAAGTAAGTCTGAATAGCACAAGTAAGGATCGAACTCAAGACGTCTGAGTTTATAGTTCATTTCAAGTCTAACACAGACAATTGGGCTAACCCGTGCAGGTTAGAACAATGCTTAGTTTATAGACCCTTTTAGAAATGAAGGCTTTAACTTCACTTTTGGAACATATTTCATGCAATAAATAAACTTTTCATTTTTAAAGGAAATAAAGCTATTTTTTAGAAGAGATACGTATCCATCTTTATTTTAGTTTCATTATTTAATCATTGTGCAAGAGGACTCAAGTCTTGCACAAAAGCGTCCTAATGTGATTTTGTAAGCACATCAGCGTCATGAGAAGAGCTTTTAATTTTTCTTCCAAGTCAATGATGCTGTTCGAGTCAAGTCTACGATTTAAAAGAGAGGCATTGTGGATTCCACTGACTGGATTAAGTGGCGCGCAAATTTGATGGCCGGATGAATTACGAATATGGGATTAGATACAATATAATGCAGACACGATTATACTGTAAATTAATAAAAAAGTGAGTAATATTATTTATATTTAAAAATTTAATCTTATTATAATCACTATACGCATTATTATGTTAGTAAATAAGATTAAATTTTTAAGTCCAAATAATATTACACTTAAAAAAAATAATACGGTTTAGGTATCTGATACACCAATAAATAAAAATGTATTTATTCCATCCAATTGACATAAATGATAAAAACTTCATTAGTCAGGTACTTTAATACAAAACTCATCTAACAAGTCAAATATATGCAAATTGTTATAACATTCCCAAGTTGTTCTTAAGCTCAATATTAAATTGCACTTATTTTTGTTTTAAAGATACTTTTTGCAGTTAATTATTTCTATGGCTTTTTTTTCAAAAAAATAATATATTTAAGGATAAATTACACTGTCACCCCTATAGATTGGTCTAATTATAAAGACACCCCTTGATTTTCTGAAGTTACATTGACACACTTACTATTTACCTACCTATTCCACAAAGTGCCCTATAGTTAGCATCGTTATTGGCAATGTCAAAAAAGTAATTACATCATCAACTTTTACACTTTAATACCTATATTACTTTTGAATAAAATTAAGCTAACCTATTTATTTTCGTATTGTGTTTATGTTCGTTTTTTTTTTTTCGTATCTTGTTCATGTTTTGTTTTTTTGATAAAGTGGAACCCCTCCAAGGCCATGCCACTTTGGACTCATCCCTATTAGAGTAAACCCCGAATACTTGCAATCACCTGCAAACCACATGTATCGATTAAACATGAGAGACACCAACAAGAATCACACCCTTGACACTCGGATCTACAGTTCGTCTGGGTTCAACTCTACAACGCTGGGCTACCCATGCGGATGTGTTCGTATTTGTATCGACATATATAAACTTTGAATAAAAAAATTTAACAGTAAGATTTAAGTCTAAGATTTTATTATAACTTATTTGAATCAATGCTCATAATTTTTCTATAAACTAAAAATTAACTTAATAAGCATAGCAATAATAATGCGTAAAAATATCTTTTTATACAATAATTATGTTAGTGCTTGATAAACAACAAATAATTAATATTTTATTTTTATAATACCAGTTAAACATATGATTGTATCAATTTAATGTTTTTCGTGTTAACTTACAAACAAGAAGATAAAAGAAGTTTGACAATATTAAATAAACGGGTTGATCGTGTCAATTTTGGATCTGGCAAGTTGAACCCGAAAATAACACATTTATTAGTATTTAAATAAAAAATGATGTATGATAAGGGTAATTATGAAAATTTTCAATTTTTGTAATATTTGTTAATGGACAAGACCTGATAAGGGGGAATCAATATAATTTTAAAAAATCGAGAGGATGTCTCTGTATTTAATTCAATCTACAGAGAGTGTTAGTATTCTTTACCCTATATTTAATCTCGATGATTTCAATATATTATGAATGCATTAATCACGTATAATCAATATATCTTAAAGGTATCAAATTTTTTTAAAAGTATTTGAAATGTATTCAACCCGAATATGATACATACGTATCAAGATATATGTGAGGCATATTGTATTTGATACATATCGGACACCAAGGAAGTTGTCCAACAGAAAACCCTATATAGGCATCCATGCTTATTCTTAAGAAATTTCAGCTACTAAAATTCAGGCTTTTTAACCATTTTTCTTCTACCTTTTCTTTTGTTGCCTCCATGCAAAAGTTTCCACAAACCATTCATGTTTACTAGTAGTCAGAATGTGTTCGATTACCAAACCAACTACTAGTCCACTTGCATATCCCATGCATATGAAGATTCAATCAAATTTACTTGGAAAGTCCAAATTGCCTTTTACAAAGTTCAAAGGGGGTGGGGGTGGGGCTGCCTCAAAACTTCCACATTTCTTGGATAAAGGGCCTCCACACAACTCTAGATTCCCATCAAATGAATTGTTCTCAAATAAAGTAAATTGATTCCCTTGTGGTATAGGCCCTGTGAGATAGTTATGAGAGACATTCAAGAATGCAAGAAATGTCAATTGCGTCAGTTGTTAAGGGATCTCTCCTGAGAGCTTGTTCTATGAAAGGTCCAGAGCTTCAAGATTTGTTAGGTTCTCTAAGGATGATGGGATGTTGCCTACAAGACTATTGTTGTAAAGGTTGAGCAACTGAAACCCCTTGAGATTTCTAGTGGATTTTGGTATCTCTCCAGTGAATTTGATACTTGAGACATCAATGGTGGCAAAAACCGTTGGGATCTTAGTATAAATTTAAGGCCTTTGTTTCTCAATACCATCGAGAAATTGAAACTCTCCGAAAAGTTAATTTCCAACACTTGGTAATCATACACTGCATGAAAATATATGGACTGACTAACATCAAGAACTTTTGTGGCATTCCAATTTTGGAAGTATTTCAATGGAAGCTTGTCCGTAAAACCATTGCATGAGAGGTCAATGATGCACAGTTTGGGGAAACTAGAATTTGACATGTCCCCTATTATGTTGCTGTGAAATTCATTGAATCCCAAAATGAGAATTTTCAACTCTTGAAGAGTCCCCAGACAAAAGGGAAAGACATCCCTAATTTTGTTGTTTCCAATGTTGAGGAGCTCTAACATTGTGCAATTGGCAAAAGACCTCGGTACTGGTCCATCTAATTTATTTTGACTTAAATCAAGGACTCTCAAATTGTTTTGTTTCTTGTATGAATGAGGAATAGTTCCATGGAAATTATTGCTTCTTAAATTTTGAACTGCCAAGAAATCACTGAAGCTGCTTAAACATTGTGGAATTATTTCACTCAAGCTATTATTTGACAACTCAAGGCATTGAAGAAAGCTCACATTGCAAATTGACAGTGGAATTTAACCCATTAGTGAATTATTTGAAATTCCAAAATCAACCATGGAGAGTGGTGAATGAGGACTGATCCTTGTAAGTGGTTAGAACTAAGGTCCAAAATCCCTAGTCTTTCATATGGAAGGATTGTTGGAAGTTGCTCAAACCCTGTTAAAAAGTTGAAATCCAAGAATACTGCCATCAGATTTTTTTGGCCTACATTCCACATCCATTTGGTGACATGACCAAGAATTTTGTTGTCAGAAAGAAATAGTACCACCAATTCATCTTGATGTTGCATGAACTCTGGGAATTCACTTAAATTGCAAGCTATTAATCCAAAAATTTTGAACTTCGGATTAACACTACTTCCAGCGAGCACTTACAGTTTTTTGTTTGATAGTTGGAAGATGCTAAGATCTTTGAGTTTCAAAAACATGTATGTTTCAACTTTCCCACTTAAGTTATATTGGACCAAAACAGTTTTTTAAGTGTAAAAACAGAATTTTGATCGACTTTGAGCCTAAATTAAAGTGGGACCCAATTATTATTTTGAATAAAATTTTGTGGGTTCATATTCTACTCCGTGAAAAGAATAATGTACTATATTCACTTGCTCAAATCGAGTAAAAAATGAATGAGAAAATAGGCTCCAAAGTGACCCTCTAGAAATGTGAAAATAAAAAAGTGCAATGTGGGATGTGACACCAAATCCCATATTGGTTGAGGAAAAAATTCAACATGGGCATATATAGGCCAAGTTTTCTCTATGAGATTGGGCCCCAAGAGGTACCACAATTTTATGATCAAAGCGAGCACCTACATGTCTTCGATTCAACCATGCGCTCGTCTCGCCACGACCATGACCCAACCCGATCAGGCCGGGAACGGGTGTGGTTTAGACCAAATCCTATCTTTTTGGAGAAAATTTATTTAATTAATTGGATGAGAATTTTTTAACCAAAAATAAATTTTTGGTACCCGTTGGATCGCACTGGTTCGGATTTCTACTTCCCACCAGTCCGAAATTCTGAGTTGTAACTATTCATGAAGAATAGTTACTCAAGGTATCTATTGGCTGTTGTGTCTTGTCATTCTGGGTTGTGTCCTTTAATAAGATGAGTATCTGAAAAGTCACCAATGTGTCTATAAATACCCAACCTCATTTCTACTAATTTCATTCAATTAATCAGTTTATTTTCGACAATAAGGCAGACATTATAACATATCATTTTCGGCATTAAAGCAGTGCATTTAGAGAGTACACAACACTATTTTGGTTTGCTTGACAAGTAGATTGGAGTGCTACTTCTGTTCGTGTAAAAATCATTATATCCTGATAGGCAGATGCTCGGTTTCCATAAGCATCGTGTGTGGGGGCGAAATATGTCTTAAGGATATAGTGTCAAACACTAGCCTTGATCTACCTAAAGTTCAATAACAGTTCATGTTCTGCAATTAGGTTAGTATTTTTATTGTTTAAACAAACAGTTACGTGTATCTGTTTGTTGTTACTGTTTTGTTACCCTACTGTAACTGTTTTATTATACTTTACATAGTTCAAATCAAAAATTTTAATAAGTGATTTTACAATATTTGGCACACCACAAACAACAGTTATTTAGATTCAAATTAAGAGTTTGGAGATTGTTGAGTGTGAAAATTGATTGTGGAATCAAACCATGGAAGTTATTCTCATTTAATCCTAACCCAATTAGATGAGTAAGGTTCCCCGCCATGATGGAATCTTACCATTTAATCAATTTTTTGAAAGTTGTAAGTAAGTTAGTCAAGTCAGGTCCCAAAGACAAGAAAGGATGTCACCATATAAGTTGTTAGCTAGAAGGAACAATTGGGTGACTGAGGTTTGCTTACAAACCTAAGATAAGATTCCATGAATGAAGTTATTGCATGAAAGTGATAAAGTAGCACGTTGGGTGAGGTTGGAAAATGAAAGAGGGATCTGCCATGTAAATTGGTTCTTTGAAAAGTTCAACATGACTAGTTTGTTGAGGTTACCAAGGGAAGAAGGAATTGGGCCAGTGAAATCACAATCACAAAGATCCAACAAAAACAAAGACTTAAGATTTCCAATAAAATCTGGTAGTTTACCAGAGAAACTAGTGCCAGCAAGTCTCAAATCCTCAAGGGGACTACTGTAGTTAAATTCAGGCAAAGAACCTTTGAGATATTGATTATAACGCACAGAAAGAGCTTGTAGCCTCGGCATGTGGAATATACCTATTGGAAATTCACCATAAAGCCCACAATTTGTAAGAAAATAATGACGTGACAGATGATAAATTGGCCCAGCTATCTGGTACTTCAGAAAATACAATTACCTGAGACAAAGAAAGCTCTTTCAGAACAATTAAGTTTTGAACTAGGCTCTTCAAACTAAACTTTTCAATTTTCAATAGGCTTTCAAAGATGATGGATCAATATTCATGGACAAATCAAGGGAAACCAACTTTGACAAATCCAAAATTTTCGGATAATACGAATTTGGATAAGTTGAGACTTGATAAACCAGAAAGGTGGCCAATTGCATGGATTTTGGGAGTAATTGAAGTGATTGTCTGCAAAGTTAAGCTTTTGAAGGTGAGCAAGCTTGAAGAGGCTGCTGCTAGAATTGATAGAATCATAGAGATGACTACTACTGAGGTCAAGACCAATCACATAACCAGAGTTCTTGTGGCACTCGACACCATCCCACAAGGAGCAATCACTGCTATTTCGTTTATGCCTCCAAGAATGAACCTTTGGATAAGCAAAAGGATCCCCATAAGCATACTTGTCATAGAAAGGCTTTCCTTGAACCGCAATAAGGCAGATCTCTCATTATCATGGCATAGCAGCTGCGTAGAAGACTAACTGTTAGTGAACATAACATGATGAGAACTCAACAATATGAAGAGCAAGTGCATGAACATAAATATATAGAAAGAAATTGCCATAATGTCTAAGTTTCCCACAATTTTATGAGCAATTCAATAGAGCTTTTGACCTTATTTATACAAGATTTTGAGTTGGAAAAAAAATGCACACAATTTGGTGAAACAAGGCCCACATGGAATGTCATAGCATGGATTAGCTTCTGCATGCAACAAAATATGTCTCCCTCATCTTTTAAATCATCAAAGTTGTTATGAATCATATGACTAACAACTTTTACGTCCGATCATCCCATGCAAAAAAAAATAGAATCAAAAAGGGTGATGTGATATGTTTCACCAATTTCATCAAGAAATCCTATAAGACACAATCTAGATAATTATGAATCTTGAGATTCCCATATAAATCTCAAAAAATACAAAGTGGTAAAGCCCATGTTTAGGCCAACACCATAGAATAGAACCTGCTTCATTCTGTAGCTTTGGCTCGAAGACCCTTATCTTAACCACAAATGTTCTTGTCACAAAAACATCTAGATGGGGAAGAAGGCTAGCATTAGTGGTCATCACTTTTATTGTTGAACTTTAAGTTGGTAACTTTGAATCTCATTATTCTCCCCCCCCCCCTTCAAAAAGTGTCAAACCAAAAAAAACTTCCATGGACATAGTCGCCGAAAATTATTCTCACAATATTGAGGTCCAATTCCAAAAATGTTGATTTAATTTCAAAGTTGGATGCTAAGGGTGTTTTTTTGGGTATAAGTCATAATTGGTCTCAAAACTTTGTCTTCTGTTTTAATTTAGTCCCTAAATTTTTAATGTCCCAATTTAGGCTCTCAACTATTAATTTCGTCTCAATTAAGTCCTTTCATTAATTTTCATCATTAGATCAACTGGAGACAAGCTCAATCTGATCCATTTCATCATTGACTTAATCCCCAAGTTACTCATATTCATGATTAAGAATGCCTATTTTCCTTCACATAAATCATGTACATGGCTTAAACAGGAAGCAAAAGCCCTAGAGGGGTATATTTTGCACCAATTCTTGCAAGGAAAAAAATTTTGGTTTTATCTTTGCCCTTTTTAAATGAATTGAATTACCAAACCAGCATTCCTCCAATAATGAATAGAAACTTCACCAGGAGCTCCACTAGAAGGACTACTACCGTTCTCAGAATTTTAAAGCAATTTGTGTTCATCCAAATTACTAATATACTGAAAATATGGTTAATGATCACTTTAGAATTCTTTAACTGCATTTATGTTCCCTATACTGATAACAAGGTTTTCATTTAGCGTCTTTTCATTTTGGTTGAGGAACTTGTTGCAAGATGATGGTGACCACTTGAAGATTGGTGAATATTGGGTTCAAATGTTGTATGATCGAAGTCACCCAAATCAAGATGGTTGTATGTCATCATTACTCAGCCTGTTGTGAAGTTTGGAATTTTTACACCAGTACTGTCTGTTGAATTTATTTTGTTTTACAGGCCATATAAATGATAACATTAGTAACTCATTAAATAACACATAGAAAGATGTGCACTCATTTGGACTCATATTTTATCAGGTAACTTTGCATTTTGTCGATTGTTTGAATTATGTGTATATGATGAAACTAATGATTGGGTAAAGAGTATTTTAATGAAAATATGAACTTGTTTATACTTTTGTTTGTTATGGAATTCTAGATTACACTTTAATATTATGAATTTTATTCTCAATTGAAACTCAAAATATTAGAGCACGTATGACTTTTCTTGAGTTAGAGGTTAGAAGATACTATACATTTGGACTTGATACATATAGTGTAGAATAGTATGATGTCCTTTGTGAGTTTAGAGTTATTCATTCTTGGAGTGATATGTACATTTACTCAATTAAAATGAATTCCTTAAATAGTTTCTCTCTCCTATCAACAACTCACTTGTCTTTGTGTGGTTTGACTATTATATGAATGCTAAGGTTTTATTTTTTGGATGAAGAAGACTTGTCACCACCATTGTGTTACTTTTTTTAAAGTTTCTAAAATTACAGAGAAACCTCTAAATTTTTAAAAATGGTAAAAATTTCATAATCAGTCCAACAAATTGTAGATTTTGCCCTAGAAAAGTGCAAAGTTATATATTTTGCCCCAGAAAATTACAAAAACTTCAGATTTTACCCTAGAAAAGTGCAAAAAAGATAGATTTGAAAAATTGTAAATTTTGTGCTAGAACATGCATAAATTGTAGATTCAACCTACTACTTTTGTCCAAAATTGTTAACATGTGTATCAAAAGGCGTACTATTTTTCAAAAATGGTGTATCGCGTATCGTAAAATACATACAATTTTATAAAAGATTTTAAAAAATGCATGTACCTATAAAAAAAAAAGGTCATATAACATTTCATTGCACCATAAATTTCTCACATAAATTAATTTAGATGTTTTATGACTTCACTTCTCTCTCATTATGATGTTTATTGTATCACTAATGCTATTGGGACATAATATGAGGACTTAATGCATCATGACCATTGGATTGATAGTGTCGGAACTCACTAATAATTTAATTGTGGGACATACTGACAATCTAAAGACCACAATCATTAAATCTTCAAATTATGTCTATTACTCTATCCCTCAACTATCTCTAAATTTGATTTTTATCAGTCAATTTTTTGATCTTATTTACATTGTTGAATTTTTCCCCACTAGTTGTATTGTACAAGATTCTCATTCTAATAAGCTGATTGGGACATGTCGTAGGATTGGAGGATTACATGTGCTGAAAAATTGCATGTTCCAGCTATGACTATTTCTTGTATTGATTTGTCTTCCTTTCGTTTGAACCCTAAGTCTTTTGTGTTTTATTTATGGTATTCTTGTCTTGGACATATTCCTAGTTCTTGTTTGAGGTTTCTAATTTTTACTAGTGCTTTGGAAGATTCAAGTAGTCATGATATTTCTAATTGTAGTGGCTATAAACTTGTCAAATTCACAGTTTTAGCTTTTAAGGATAATTTTACTTCTCCTTCTGCTCCATTTAACCTTATGCATTCTGATGTGTGACGTCTTGTCCCCATTGCAACCAAAGGGGGTTCTTGATACTATATTTCTTTTATTGATTATCATACTCAATATTGTTGGATTTATCCACGAAACAGCAATCTGAATTTTTCTCTATCTGTGGTGTTTTTCGTTCCACGATTCACATACAATTTTTTGCAATAATTAAAGGTTATTGAAATTTGATGAAATTATTTGGTAAACCTCGTGAATACGTCTTTCTAAATAGCTTAGAAAGACGTTGATTCAAGCATTAACGAGTCTCGACCTGTAAGTTAATAATGTTGAACCTTTAGATGTTCAACACTCATCGAAAGTATGTGCTTCATGTATGGCCCACATTACCTTCACCAATGGTAATCTTAAGCTAGGACTAGAATATCATAACTGTCCTCTTTAGGTCATCGACATAATTGAAGACACTCAAGTGAATCGAATTATGATTAATTGTAGTTCAACTATAAATTTGCTTCCTCTAAAAATGTTCATGTCATGGGTGTATGACAACAAATATTTTGTCACCATCCATGCTAACAACTAAAAGTTGTAATCAATTAGCACAAAGATCCCTAGGCACCGTCAAAGTGAAGATTGAAATCAAAGATTTTTACACGGATGTTGTCTTCCATGTCATNTCCATGCTAACAACTAAAAGTTGTAATCAATTAGCACAAAGATCCCTAGGCACCGTCAAAGTGAAGATTGAAATCAAAGATTTTTACACGGATGTTGTCTTCCATGTCATAGATGCTGATACATCATACATTGATTTGTTAGGACATTCATGGTTGAATGTCAATGGTGTCATTCTCTCCACACTCCACTAAGTTTTCAAGTTTCATAAAGAGAGGAAGAAAAGACAGTGGTAAAGATCCGAATGCATTTGAGAGTGAAGAAGTTTGGTTTTCCTCAAACTTGTAATTTCTCTATTTTTTTTAATTTTAATTTTCTATATTCTCTTTGTCTGAGCCTACCTCACATAAAGAGGTTGCTTTTGATCCTATTTGGTAACGGGCTACGAATGAAGAACTTTTTGCACTACATAAAACTAAGACATGAGATCTTGTGTCTTTACCTACTAACAAGCGTGTTGTTGGTTGTCAGTGGATATAGAAAACTAAAACTAAGGGCGCTGGTTTGGTCGAATGATATAAGACTAGATTGATTGCCAAGGGGTTTGCACAGGAAAATGACATTGATTATGAGGAGAAAATGGCATTGATTAAACTGTAGTAAAATTTTCCTTACATATCATAAAGTTATCCCATTTTGTGATAAATTTGTCCTCACATATTTTCATTTAGCTCACCTATCTCATAAAAGTACCTTTCACTATCATAAAATTATCCACAATTGTGGTCATCTTTACCAAAAAGAGTCGTAACTAATCCTCTAAACTTATAAATATGTTCACAACTCTTAACCACAAAAGTGGTAAATCTACCTTAAACATTGATAATTTATTCACAAATGTTGTAAACTTTACCATAATAACGTATTTTTTTCCTTAATGATATTAAATCTAACCATTAGAGTAGTACAAGCTATGAATTGCCTATTCACCACGTTCGTCATAAACCCAACTATTGTGAACCCCACAGATATCATACATATACCTTTAAATTCATAATATTTACCACTTTGTCATAGTATTTACCAACTTGAAAGTAAACCTATCCTATAAACTAGTAACTTTATCAATAATCATCGTACCCAAATTTGTTGTAAAATTATCCTATAAACTAGTACCCTTATGAACAAGGATCCAAGTTGTGTTGTAAATTCATCCTCAATTTTAACTTAACCCANGTACCCAAATTTGTTGTAAAATTATCCTATAAACTAGTACCCTTATGAACAAGGATCCAAGTTGTGTTGTAAATTCATCCTCAATTTTAACTTAACCCACTTTTCTCGGTTGTTTACCAATGATTATCGTACACTTACCAACAATTGTTGTAATTGGTGCCAAAAGAGTGGTAAAAGTTCTTCTAAACTTACAAATATGTCCACAAATCTGGTAGCATTTTTCACATATGTTGTAACAGTAAAATAGCCCACAAATTTTGTAAAAAACAGAAAGTCTTAAATATGTCTACAATTCTAGTACTTTTACCCGCAGAGGTTGTAAATATGACCTTAATTGTATTAACAATATTGTGGTACGTTTTACTCGTACTAATATGATGTACTATCTGACAAAGTTATGTTAATGTCTTGTACTGTCAAAATTTTGAAACAAAACCTGTATAGGAGGTTACCGGTTATCCATTGAAAAACGTAAAAAAAGAAAGTACAACTTGATCAATGGTTCATATTAGTTGGCAGGCCTATCAATGACCGATATTGGTTTTCAATATGGTACCAAAAAACTCAATGTTGGTACCCTAGTCGGCTCCCTATCTCCTCAATGAACTCCAAAAGTGTCCAAACACCGCACCAACGGTGTAGTTTGGCACAAAGTCCTACTTTGGAACATCGTTGTGCCAATCCCACTCGCAGAGCGCACCAATGAACTGTTGCCTCCTTCAAATTCCATCAAGCATCTTCAAGGTACCTACATTACATGGTTATGCCATGTGATGAACATCACTAATAAAACGTTTGTATATTTCTAATAAATAGTTGTTACCTATTATTTTGTCATAATGTTTTTTTGAAAAAGCTAACATGTATATCCAATATGTTGTTTTGTAACAGCCTCTCATTGGATGTGCACACCACATGACAGTGTCACCCAAGATATTAAACTCATTCGAACTTTTTTCCACACCATGAACACCTCTCCAGAATCTTTCGATTCCATTTTGTGAAACTTAGAAGGGATGCTCAATTGGAACTCAAGGTTAATTATTTGAATCAACAATGAAGATCAAAAAACTAAACAAGTTCTAGGAAAACTATCACACATAGACGGGCCAAAGTTTTTCTTTATACCTCTCTAAGTTTCACAGTGATATCCGCTACTTATACCTCTCTAAGACTCAGCAATAGAGTTAGGAATAGTTTTAGAGATTGACAGACAGGAAGTAACAAGAATAGAAACATGGATGCTAAATATAATGATGACAATTAAATCCAGAAAGGATGAGATGGAGGAATGAAAGGTTTGATTGCCTTCTTGTTATGGCAAATATGGAAGACAAGGAATGATTGAATCTACCATCATAAAGCACCTATGTTTGGGAGAGTAATCATTCAGGCCATTATTGGTGCTACTGAAGGAAAGCTTAATAGAGGGCAAGGAGTTGAGGTGTGTAAAGAAAGGCAGTAACAATGGAGACCTCCACCAGAAGTATAGATCAAAATGAATTGTGATGGTATATACCAAGATAAACATAGGATAAGAGTGTATGGTATAATAGTCAGACACCATTGTGGATCCTTGCTACAAGGAAGATCAGGTAATACAGCAGCACTTTCTCCATTGATGCCAGAAGCATTAGCTTTGAGAACAGCTTGCCAGATTGCAAGAATTGAAGGCTAAGGTTGTGTAATCATAGAACCCGATTGTAAAATGTTGATTGATTTAGAGAAGTGCAATGTGTGTGTGCTGGATCTTGCACAATATAAACACGAGAACAGATCTCTCCCTTGGTGAACTCGAGTGAGTTAGTCGAGTGGTCAACCATGCTGTTTGGAACAGCCTGTGAGGTCCGGTGGTAACCTGGAACGGTAATGGGAGACCCTCGTGGATCTATGGAACGATCCAGTAAGGCTGAGGAAGGTTCTTGGGACAAANTTAGTCGAGTGGTCAACCCTGCTGTTTGGAACAGCCTGTGAGGTCCGGTGGTAACCTGGAACGGTAATGGGAGACCCTCGTGGATCTACGAAACGATCCAGTAAGGCTGAGGAAGGTTCTTGGGACAAAGAAAGACAAGTTAGAAGGGCGCCAGAGTGTTTTCCGGCGTATCCCCTCTAACGATCAAGTCAGTTTTTTAAGAGAGAGGAAGAAGAAAACAATGAGTATAATTTGTAGCAAAGGTTTTTTGTTGTATACCGTCTTGTCTTTTGCGAGGNACGAAACGATCCAGTAAGGCTGAGGAAGGTTCTTGGGACAAAGAAAGACAAGTTAGAAGGGCGCCGGAGTGTTTTTCGGCGTATCCCCTCTGACGATTAAGTCAGTTTTTTAAGAGAGAGGAAGAAGAAAACAATGAGTATAATTTGTAGCAAAGGTTTTTTGTTGTATACCGTCTTGTCTTTTGCGAGGAGTATTTATACCTTAAAAACTCATAATTGCTGTCAGTGTGGTCAGTAGGTGATCATTAGGTACAGGCAACGTGTGCACGACTTCCTATGAAGAATGTCTTCTCTTTTAACTGCTCGGGATCCCGAGCAACCAAGGCTGTGTCATCGGCCTGTCAACTATTCAATGAGCTCCTCTCCGGGAGGATGTAATAAATGTCCAGCCTTAGAGACATTTATTACCTTTCACTTCTGAGATTTACCGCATTAAATGCTGTCTCATCAAGGGAATGGTGTAATTGAATGCTTGATTTCCCAAGTCGTGTGTCAGCAAGGGCATCCGGTCTTTCTGTCTCTGATGTGACACNGCTGTCTCATCAAGGGAATGGTGTAATTGGATGCTTGCTTTCCCAAGTCGTGTGTCAGCAAGGGCATCCGGTCTTTCTGTCTCTGATGTGACACAATATGTCACGCGTCCATTCCCCATTGGCTGTGTTCCCTGCCTTCTTGAGCCTTCTTACACCAATTGTGTAAGACGAGGTCATGATGGCTAACCTAGCCTAGGCTAGCGTCCTGTACATCAATAGCTCTGCGGGAGCAGAGAATGCCATCCTGGACGGTACTCTTCGAAACCGAGAAGGAGGTACACATAGGGACCGATGTACCATATCCCCCCGACCGAGGGGTACGTGTCGGTACGTAAATGTACTGGATGTCATTGATCCCAACGACTAGTACCTCGAGGGAGAGGGACTTGTGAACCGATAGGTACGTGTCGTGATCACAGTAACAAGAATTTAGTGACACCGAGGACACGTGTNATGACCAGTACCTCGGGGGAGAGGGACTTGTGAACTGATGGGTACGTGTCGTAATCACAGTAACAAAAATTTAGTGACACCGAGGACACGTGTCTTCATCTTGGAGTATTTTGGAAATGTCCCATCAACTGCCCCC
>CAUOFW020005103.1:250862-372776 GCA_963454935.2 Ilex paraguariensis | reverse complement strand
TTTTTTTGTTTTAGGAACCATTTCTATATAATGTTGGAAGGAGAAGCAACAGGAAGGCTCTTGAGATATGATCCTCCTACAAGAACAACTCATGTTGTTTTGGATGGCTTGGCTTTTCCAAATGGAGTTCAGCTGTCTAAAGACCAGTCCTTTCTTCTCTTCACTGAGACTACCAATTGCAGGCATGTACTCTCTCTCTCTCTCTCTCTCTCTCGTGCAGTCCAAAACGACCCCTTAGAGGTAAGATGCTGAGAAATATTCATACATACAAGCCATGTATCTTCTCTATGAGGAGCCAATCCACAATCCCAGGTTTACTGACTTGCATAAAATGACAAAATTAATGCAGCCAAGTACTTTAATGACTAATTAAATGGGCATAGCAATACACTCATGTCCATTTTCTGATTCACTATTGGAGACTTTAAAGATAATAAAGCACCAGCAATTATTCTTGTTCCAGCATAGGCCTACATTCTTCAATAAGACAAAATTGATAAGTTTTTGTCCAAACTTCGACACAACCAAAATATAAGTCAACAAAAGGTCCTATACAATTTCAATTTCTCAATTCAGTAAATAAGATTTCTTCTTTTCTTTCTGTTTTCTCTTTATTTTTTCTTTTTAGTTTATTGGCCTCTGGTGAACTTGCAAATTTGCATCACCCGTTTATGGTTCTGCAACAGGCTAAAGAAATACTGGTTGGAGGGTCACAAATCTGGCACAGTAGAGCTTGTTGCTGACCTTCCAGGGTTTCCAGACAACATAAGGCTCAACGAGAAAGGTCAGTTCTGGGTGGCAATGGATTGTTGTAGAACCCAAGCACAAGAGGTTTTTATCCAAAACCCTTGGATGAGGAGCATATACTTCCGGCTGCCGGTTCCGATGCGCTATTTGGCTAGGTTGGTGGGCATGAGGATGTACTCAGTCATCTCACTCTTCAGTGAGAAGGGAGAGATTTTGGATGTTCTTGAAGACAAGAAGGGTGTAGTAATGAAGCTAGTGAGTGAAGTAAGAGAGGAAAATGGCAAGTTGTGGATTGGAACTGTGGCTCATAATCACATTGCCACCCTCCCTTACCCTTAGAAGTTTCCCTGAATTAACAAATCATGATATTTGGATGTGTGACTTGGTTTATGGTTTGTGTATTTTGATTAATATTTTGAATTACTCGGTACTTGGTATTGTAACCTTTTTTCCCCATGATCAGTTATTCTCCCTAGCCACACCTACTTTCTTTTTTTTTTTCGGTTATAGCACACGTGCTCTTGGATAGTCAAAATTTAGAACACATAGAGCATTAGTGGGGCAAGAGCGGAAGCATAAAAATGTCAACAGAGCAAAGATGACCGTCATATTATATGCATGTAGACACATCCACCTATAAAATTTCATGCACAAGTATGAGACAAACTATTTAATTTTTAAATATATGTTAATTATTAAGTCCTAAAATAGTAATTATAGTTNATTTAGAACACATAGAGCATTAGTGGGGCAAGAGCGGAAGCATAAAAATGTCAACATTCAAAAAAATTTGACAGAGCAAAGACGACCGTCATATTATATGCATATAGACACATTCACCTATAAAATTTCATGCACAAGTATGAGACAAATNCACCTATAAAATTTCATGCACAAGTATGAGACAAACTATTTAATTTTTAAATATATGTTAATTATTAAGTCCTAAAATAGTAATTATAGTTTATAAATATTATTCTAGTTGATATATATCTTTTTGGATCAATACTTTTCAAATAAAAATTTGAGTAATAATAACTAAGTATATAAGTAAACAAGAGCGTACCAATGAATCTTTGGTCCAATGGTATTCCTTGTCTTATGAAGACCTTGTCTTCTTGAGGTCAAGGATTCAAGTTTCTCTCTCTTATCCCCTCCACAAAATTTTTTTTTTTTTGAAAAAAAGAGTAAGAACATGAATTAATTGAGCTCACGAATTAAAAAATTGAAAATATTTGTGCAGAGCGGTAGGAATTTAGAAAAAATTATGTGAGTAAGGGCTTCCCCTTGTAAATATTCTCGGGTAAGAATACAAAACAAAATCTCACATCTTTCTGTTGTTGAACACAAAATTCGATTTTAGATTCAGTAGAACATGTAGATCTACTAGACTACAAACAAAGAAGTTGGCAGCAACAAAACAGCCTCTTAACCACTAGAGAAGTAACCTACAATAATCAGTCTACATGTGCTACATTGTAGAGAGAGGTTCGACTCCACATGTCCGCTAAATAGTTCCGAAATAGCAAAATGAGTGAATAAAGGTGGGTGGTGGAGGGGGGAGAAGAATACTCTCCAAATTAAAATTTTCTTAATTTTATATTTTGCCGATCATGCATTGGCGGAACCTACTTAAATATGATGGGTAGCACTTAAATTGAAGATGAGTGACTGAATTGGGAAGAATCAAAGATTGGAGAGGAGCGAACTCACAGGGGAGGCAGTGAGGCAGGGATAAGATTGGCACGTGAAGATTTTAATGGACTTTAATTTATGTGACTTTTACCCTCCTGTATTTGCATCTCACCCAACTTCATCAACTCTAGTCACTTTTTTTTTTGGTTATTGAAAAAAATGGGTGGAGGTAAAAGAGAGTGTCCAGAGACTACTTGATAAGCCATCATTCGTGAGATGAGGTCTTTGATCACATCCGTTATTTCTGTCAATAACGAACTTAGTTAAGGTTAGCATAACGATCAACTATCCAACCCCAATATGAACTTCAAAACTCAAACATCTAACCACAAGGTAATAAATTCGACTAATACCCCATTGGACAACCTATTCGGTGGTAACTATTGTCTTTTTTATTTATCTCATGTCACACTAGCAAAAATACATTTGCAATTTGTTTGGATGTCCCAAGAAAAAGTAGATGAAGCATTGTAAATAGAATTTGCAATATCCAATATAGGGGAAAGGGAAATCAAATTCGAACTTTGTTATTTACATAATCTTTTATAGGAGAATTGCAATATCATAGTCTAGAATCCGTTGAAAAAGTATCTAACGTGCAGTGCACCCAAAAAAAAAAAAAAAAACTAAAGAGCATCCTTAACTATCATGTGAAAAACTGAAAATCGTCATACTTGCTAAGCTTTTTCTTAATCAGCTATGATGATACACAAGAGTAAATTTATGCACAATCAATAGTCGAGCAATTAATATGGGTAATAAATGCAGTAAATAAGATCAACATAAACAACATAGCTATAGAGTGGTTCGGTCAGGGTGACCTACTCCATTTTGAAGACGACAATAGTGCCCGAAAGACTTTACTGATAAAGTAACATGTGAGAGAGAGAGAGAGAGAAAGAGAAAGAATGAGCAAAATTATGCTCAAGGTGAGGTGAGATATCTTTGTGCATTACAAGAAATTGGTCTTTTAGCCGTGAAAATTATTGCGGCTAAAAGCATAAAAATTGTCACTATATACTTTAGTGACAATATTTTTATTGTCACTAGGCCGAGGCAATATGTGTGTGGCTAAATCATTTAGCTATAACACTTAATTGTTGCCACTAAAAGTAAATTTTTTAGTCGCACCATGAAAAATGCCACTAAATATGAAATTTTTAGCCGTAGCAAGTAAACTAAATTTTGCCACTAAAATATACTATATCACCACTAAAAGTCCGATTAAAACCTGACTTTTAGTGACAACAATTAATTGTGACTAAAAGTATACATTTTACTCACAATTAAAATCACCACTAAAATTTAAAACATGATTTTTTGACAACTTATTGCCGTTACCAATTAAAACATTAAAACGAACAAAGAAACCTATCGCATATTTGAAAGAACTTTTTTTTCAATGCTTTCAAATTTCACGTACTTTTTTTTTTTTTGGGACTGAAATCAAGTACTACAAAAAACAGATTTTACAAGAATCAAAATAATGAAAAGCCTAAAATTCAAGGCTTTAATCACTTCAAAAAAAACTAACCAATCTGTACAGTCTTCAATCCCCCTGTCTAAAGACATGAAGAGGCAGTATAACAGTCTTCTTCCTTAAAACTTTGGTACCCTGCTGATCTAGTTGCTGCAGCTTTCTGGCCTGATCAGAGATTGCTTGTGAACACCTGTAACGCCCCAAAAATCACCTTGGACGACATTACAATTTAAAATCATTCATATCATGAGAGCACTAATATAATCCATAACTAAATGGGACTTCATTCATCCTCCATAAAATATTTACAACAATACCCAAATTGATATGCTGAACCATGGCATTTACATCCCAAATATTTAACTATCATAATGCAACGGAATTACAAACGGCGACTAGACTTCAAAATATTTCAAAAATGAATTTCCTAATCTAGAACAAAGATAATGTTGCTCTAAGCGTCTACCTCGGGATCCACGTTCCCTTCTATAGGAGTCTCCCAGTGGGCCGGTTCATCCACTCCCAACTCCTCCTCTAGGACATTATCTGAAAAATATTATTTGTAGGGGGTGAACACTAAGCTCTATAGCAACATTTCTCCCATACTCGAACAAGGTTCAAAAAAGCATATAAAAACGGTCGATCACCTTTCACAAATAGCATATATCAATTTTGAAATAAAATAGAGACATTTAAACAGATCTCAAGTTTAAGAAACAACAGTAATTTAATGCATAAGTGAAACCAAAATACAACTAGTAACTCATTCCACTATAAATCGTTTCTCCCAAGTTATTACAAAATCTCATACTTCCCAAGATTTTTGTAGAAATTATTTCTGATACAATGAACAATAACCCATCACTACGATATACGACTAATAATTCATTCCACCATAAACCATTTCTCCCAAGTTCTTGCGGAATCTCATACTTCCCAAGATTCTAGTAGAAATCATTTCTGGTACAATGAACAATAATCCACCACTGTATTCGTATCTCTGGTATGAAGTAAGACCTCGCATGGATACCATCGAAAATATCATGGCACACGTACAACCTGCTACAACTTTAGAATTGATCACCCAAGTGCAGGTTGTGCAAAGTAAAAAATTTCTCGGGAGTCCGAGGTCGAACCACAGGGAATTGGAAAAACAAGAGACATAAAACAAATAAAAAGTAAACTTGTAAGAACAATTTATTTAAGAAATTGTTGAGTTGAGAAAATATTGATTGGAGTAATTAAAATAATATAATAAAAATACTAGAGCATCAAGTACTCCCTCTCAATTCCATACAATAATGATTAAGGACTCAAAACTTAACTTGAAACAAGAATCAGATATCGATTGATTCGAATAACAAATCAAGTAAGAAAATCAAAAGTTATAATCAAAAGATTATTTAGGAACTTGAATAATCATCCAATTATATTATTTTATGAAATAATGATAATTACCTCAAACATGGAATAACCAGTTATTTACTCGCAGGGAAATTCAAGCAATCGATGTAAATGAAACAACAACTCAAGGATTTTTACAGAGCAAAAACTTTGCTATAAGATTAGAAGTTAAATTAACAAAATATCATAAATCATTAAACTCGGAATCAATAACATTACCGTACTTCATTAAGAGGTTCTCCCCTAATCCTAGCTTAGCCTTCTAGCCAAACATGACAAACTAAAACTAGAAAAGAAAATATGGGAAAAGAATCATCTCATAAATCCTAGATGAGAACCCATGTTTATACTAAAAATAAATCCTAAGTATAAGTAGAAGATATAAGGTTGGCTTGTAAGGAATTCCTTTCCAAAGAGAAGTCTTGTAAGGTTAAATCCGATGTATAAAATCTTTGGGGCGCAGGTACAAAATCTGTATAGACTTCGAGCTTGAATTTTGTATATTTAGAGGCTAAATCACGAAATTTTCGTGAAATACACTTTTGTAGCCCTTGGAGTCTTCTCTATACCCCCCACAAATCAAGTAAATCGGATATCAGAGTCAAACGTTATGACCAGAATACTGAAGACATGTCAAATCCTTATTCTTCTAGGATACTTTCCTAATCCAACTTTAAATGAGTTTTCTTCCATCTTAGACTCTTAGAAAGATTAAATTGCTGTCATACCTTCAAGTCTTCCTATCTCAATATTGACTCTTCAATCCTTATTAGTTGTGATTCTTCCTCTAGTGATTGATTTACTTGTCTTATCCATTATTACTTTAAATCAACCAATTTACCAGCAAAATAAATCAAACAACTAGAAAAAGTATCAAACTAAAAAATCAAGGAATTCAACACATTTAATCACAAATAATATGAAATTAACTAATCATTAAATATAATAAAATAGTAATTTTGATGGTTAATCACACCCCCCAACCTGAATATTACTAGTCCCTAGTAATACATAGATCCTAAAATCTAAAAACTAAAAACAAAAACTAAATAATCTAATAAAATAAAACATAAATCCACTTTCGTAGGCCTCACGATTGCATTTAGTATATGCAACAAGCCTTTAAACCCCTAGGTTCCCCCTAGCGGATGAGTATAGTCTCGTGAGGGTTTTTAGAGATGATACCCACAAACATCACCCTGTGATCAAATATCTGAATAATAATTTTATAACACAAATTACTGTCACAATATAAAAATTCTGAGTTACAAACCTTTTAATAAGCACATGCAAAGCAAAATGNTACTTTCCTAATCCAACTTTAAATGAGTTTTCTTCCATCTTAGACTCTTAGAAAGATTAAATTGCTGTCATACCTTCAAGTCTTCCTATCTCAATATTGACTCTTCAATCCTTATTAGTTGTGATTCTTCCTCTAGTGATTGATTTACTTGTCTTATCCATTATTACTTTAAATCAACCAATTTACCAGCAAAATAAATCAAACAACTAGAAAAAGTATCAAACTAAAAAATCAAGGAATTCAACACATTTAATCACAAATAATATGAAATTAACTAATCATTAAATATAATAAAATAGTAATTTTGATGGTTAATCACACCCCCCAACCTGAATATTACTAGTCCCTAGTAATACATAGATCCTAAAATCTAAAAACTAAAAACAAAAACTAAATAATCTAATAAAATAAAACATAAATCCACTTTCGTAGGCCTCACGATTGCATTTAGTATATGCAACAAGCCTTTAAACCCCTAGGTTCCCCCTAGCGGATGAGTATAGTCTCGTGAGGGTTTTTAGAGATGATACCCACAAACATCACCCTGTGATCAAATATCTGAATAATAATTTTATAACACAAATTACTATCACAATATAAAAATTCTGAGTTACAAACCTTTTAATAAGCACATGCAAAGCAAAATGTAGAACTCTACGCTATATAAATGTATGCACTTATTATGTTCCCATATAAAATCGTGTGTAGGGTGAATTAACTATACCAAGTTAGAAATTTATTTGATAATCACCCCTACAACTATCAACTATTCGTCTCAATGCCAAATCTCACTAGATAATTCACTCATAAAAAATTCTCTCAAATTATAATGACTATTCACTCAAATATCACATGTGAGAAGAAGATATTTAAATCAAAACAAAATAATGCTCACATATTCATTAAAAAAAATGTAATCCAAAAGAAAAGGATTTGACATAGTCTTATGAAAGGAAATCAACACATAATATATAAATAATCACCATTCTCTTCCTTATTCACACGAGTCATGTATCCATCAATACACTCTTGAGATCATATAAGACTTTATTTAAGATTGTAATGGGGCCTTGGGATTAAAGCTTTGAAACGAAGGATATTCAGGAATTCAAATGACTATCCTAAGAGAACATGCACATTACACAACCAATTTTCTTTCCATGACCTTTCACTCTTCACCCTTTAGAAGCACAACTTACAACACTTGCTCATATTTTTTTTTTCTTTTCAAACACATGCTTGCTATTTTTCTCTTTTTTTTTAATCTGCTTTATCACAGCTAGACATATTGTCTTTCTTTTTCTTCTCAACTTTTTTTTTTCAGCAAGACAATTAAATATATATATATATATATATATTTTAGCAAGTNAATTTGAGAGATGTTGGTTGAGAAAAGATGATAAAAAAATAGAGTTATGCATAATTGTGAATATCTGCATTAGATGTTTTGCTAAAATATATATATATATATATATATATATATATATATTTTAGCAAAACATCTAATGCAGATATTCACAATTATGCATAACTCTATTTTTTTATCATCTTTTCTCAACCAACATCTCTCAAATTACATAAACAATAAAAAATTCAATCTCGGGATAACCAAGGGTAAAAGATATTATTTTTTTTTATTGGCTCGGTTATTATATGTTGGGTAATAAAAAATAAAATAAAATTTTACTTCAAAACTCAATCATGGCTTCTAGGGAAAATAGTATTGAAAAAATAAAGTTTAGGCTCAAATAATATCAAAGATGGCCTAAAATCATATCCCAAGAGCTTTTGATAACACACTCCCCATGCAAATAATTTAAAGTCAATCAATCATTCATAATATTGGTGTTGACCAAAACGAAAATAATAAGACTATTGAAGGAGATTAGCTAAATAAAAATATTTTTTATTGAGTAAATGTAAATAACCCTCCAAAAAAAAAGATTGGATCAAAACTCATCAGGATTTTTATGCACCTCCACTATATGATTCAAGTTCTCAAGGTAAAATAGATAACAAATTTTCAACTTGGTAAAGTCTAAAGTGCAGAAATTGTGAGTTTTTATAAGAACATGATATGAGATACAAAAATATAGAATAAAGTTCTATGTGATACTTAAACAATTGTAAATTTAAAGTTAAACAAATTATTTTTATACTGTGGTGTCAATTTATGTATAAAAATATTATCTAAATATTTAATAACCAACATTTTTTTTTAGCAAAGTAAATAAATTAAAAAAAACATAAACTAGGAATTTTCACAACACAAAACATACTCATACCCCCCAACCTAAATCCAACATTGTCCTCAATGTAAAAATAAATATCTTAATACTCAATAAAAAAAATGAATAAAGATCAAAAGAATATGAATACCTGGTGCTGCAATAACTCTAAAACCTAAAAATAAAAACTCAACAAACAAAGAAAACTATAAATTGAAACAAATAGAAAGGAAACTAAAATTAAACAAAAAAAATAAAATAAAATCTAACTACTATGTACAAATAAAAATAAAATGTCACACTCAATCCGGCTTAAAATTAGATTTGAATATGCGTCCATTCAATTTTATTGGCTTAAAAATATGGTGTCGAAGTAACTCATTTAATTGACCTATCCACTCATATACCCAATATATCTTTTGAACATACAAAAAAAGGGAGATATATACATTTTTATGCAAATCTAAAAATGACATAGCAAATAGATTTTTATCAATTACAACACACAACTCAACTTTCATACCCTCACCAAGATTAGATATATGAATCTCATTACTACTTGTTGATAATAAAAGGTCTTTGGGCTCATTAGCCTCTTGTGGAATAATAATGTCACTTAATTCTTCACTATCAAGAGTATTAATAGATTAATCCTCAATTTGTAGTTCAGGAAAAAAATCACTCTCATTATATTGACTATTGTCAACCTCTTGTTCTTATTTTAATGTATTGAGCATATCTTTTGTCTCTTCAATATCTTAGCTTATTTGGGCATTAAAAGCTTGTTGGTTTTCATTGAAAGCTAGTTCGTTTTGCACAAATTCACAAAAAATATCTTTGAAAGCTAGTTGGCTTTGCATAAATTCACAAAGAATGTCTTCCAAATTCTTTTCCTATGATTCATGGTAAGGTGGATATTGAGGAGGGTCATGTGGTGATGTGGCATATATAGGTAACTGATAATGTTCATTTTCCCAACCAAAATTGGGATAAAAATTTTCAGAATAATGGTCGAAGTAAGGTGGAAAAGAATTAGTTAAGACAATTGTCTCATCTCTCAAAAATTTTCGAGCAGTTGGAATTAAAGGGCAAATCTCAATAGGATGCCCATACACATCACAAAGCTCACACAGTTCGTCCATCGGGAAAAATCTTTACACCACATTAAAAAATATAAAATAAATATAAAATAAAAATTATGAAATATCTAACCTAAGGAAAAATAAAACAAATAAATAAAAAATAATAATAATAATAAAATAAAATAAAAAGGAACGAGATTACCGGAGTTGTGACGAATCTCAAATCTGACAAACCTCAATAGATGGCGGTGTGTTCATTGCCTTCAAACAATTCACCGGCAACGGTGCCAAAAACTTGCTACAACTTTATAATTGATCACCCAAGTGCAGATTGTTCGAAGCAATAAGTTTTTCGGGAGTCCGAGGTCGAACTACAAGGAATTGAAAAAACAAGAGACACAAAACAAATAAAAAGTAAACTTGTAAGAACAATTTATTTAAGAGGTTGTTGAGTTGAGAAAATATTGATTGAAATAATTAAAATAATATAATAAAAATAATATAGCATCAGGTACTCCCTCTCAATTCCATACAATAATGATTAAGGACTCAAAACTTAACTTGGAACAAGAATTAGATGTCAGTTGATTCGAATAACAAATCAAATAAGAAAATCAAAAGTTATAATCAAAAGATTATTTAGAAACCTGAATAATCATCCAATTATATTATTTTATGAAATAATGATAATTACCTCAAGCATGGAATAACCAATTATTTACTCGCAGGGAAATTCAAGCAATCGATGTACATGGCACAACAACTCAAGGATTTTTACAAAGTTAAAACTTTGCTATAAGATCAGAAGTTAAATTAACAAAATATCATAAATCATTAAACTCATAATCAATAACATTACCGTACTTCATTAAGAGGTTCTCCCCTAGCCCTAGCTTAGCCTTCTAGTCAGACATGACAAACTAAAACTAGACAAGAAAATATGGGAAAAGAATCATCTCATAAATCCTAGATGAGAACTCCTATTTATACTAAAAATAAATCCTAAGTATAAGTAGAAGATATAAGGTTGTCTTGGAAGGAATTCCTTTCCAAAGAGAAGTCTTGTAAGGTTAAATTCGGTGCATTAAATCTTTGGGGCGCGGGCAAAAATTTGTCCAGACTTCGAGCTTGAATTTTGCATATTTAGAGGCTAAATCATGAAATTTTCGTGAAACACACTTTTATAGCCCTTGGAGTCTTCTTTCCATCCCCCAAATATCAAGTAAATCGGATATTAGAGTCAAACGTTATGACCAGAATACTGAAGATTTGTCAAATCCTTATTCTTCTAGGATACTTTCCTAATCCAAATTTAAATGAGTTTTTTTCCATCTTGGACTTTTAGAAAGATTAAATTGCTGTCATATCTTCAAGTTTTCCTATCTCAATATTGACTCTTCAATCCTTATTAGTTGTGATTCTTCCCCTACTGATTGATTTACTTGTCTTATCTATTATTACTTTAAATCAACCAATTTACCTGTAAAATAAACCAAACAACTAGAAAAAATATCAAACTAAAAAATCAAGGAATTCAACATATTTAATCACAAATAATATGAAATTAACCAATCATTAAATATAATAAAATAATAATTTTGATGGTTAATCACAACCCACACAAATCCTTTTTCCACAATACCCTGTAAGTGATAATGGTTTAGTCCTCGTATAGCACTAATCCCATTACGAGTGGTAGAAAAAGTTCGTACCCGCACGGAGTAAGAAGACATCTACCCACTCTATGATACCCGGCCAATCGTAGCCCATATTTATCCAAACAATCACACAAGAGATACAATACCAACAATTCCATCAATAACCAACAATTTTCAAAACCCCCAATTCCATGAGTATTTCCAAGAGCACAAGTAATTTCAACAACCCCCAAATTTTCACATGTATCATTTCCATAGAACACTGAAGAAAATGCCAGAGTTCATCATCCATATTATTTTATTACTCAACACAACGCACTAAGGTTTTGAAATCAAGAACCAAGGAAGAATCAAAAGAAAAATCCATCACTCTTGAAAACTAGGGTTTTAAATCAAGAAAAAGAGATTTCATGGGTATTCAACCCTAACTTTGTTTAAAACATGATAATAATTGCAAGAAGACCATTAAACAAAGAACCAATAGCAAATACGTAAGATTAGGAGTCAAAACATACATATATATTAGCCCTAACATCAATGTACAAGAGTGGAAGAAAACCCCTACCTTGCTTCCTTAGTTTTGAGTGAAGAAGATGAAGATTTGATCTTTCCAAAACTTGAATCACCCTTTAATCCTTTGTTTTTTCCTTTTTTTCTTCCTCTCTAAGCTTTTCTAGGGTTAGAAATGTTGAAATGGAGCTTAGGGAGGTGTCCTTAAGTATTTATAGTGGAAGGAATGGTGTCTTGTACGTAATTTTTTTTAGATTCAGAATTCGTTACTGACGTTTGAACGTCATTGGCGTTCGAACGTCCTTAACTCCCAGTACTTTGGTTTTTCCATCAGACAAAAAGTATTGGAACGCACTATCGTTCGAATGTCATTCTTGTTTCTTCTAAAACTTCCAGTGAAGTTTTTCTCTATCTAGAGGTCATTTCAGAAAATTATCATGAAATACACTTTTGTAGCTCTAGAAGTCTACTATCTACTGCCAAAATTTCAGATTAAATGGACATGAGGATAAAGAGTTATGATTTCTACGACATACCCTATTACCTCAACTAACCTTTTTATTTTTACTCTTATAATCTACATAGTTCATGCATACATCATTACATATATTAGCATTTCAAAAACATACTTACGTTGTTATATAAAGATACGAATGTGGGGGTTTACAATCCACCTCCCTTAAAGAAAGTTTCGTTCTCAAAACTTAATCGTCAAGTTAGTCCATCTAATTCTCATTTGGCTATGATTTCTCCACTTCCATTCATCCTTTAACCTCAAAGCCAAGATTAAAATAGAACATCATATCCTAATTTTTAAATCCATACTTTCAACTTATATTGTCACTACCATTAGTGAAGTCCTCAAGTTTACCTTCATTCACTACTTTTTGATTATTATTTATGNATTCTTTTCACGATACCTATACTTTCGAATCCCTATCTCCAGACTTATTATGTTACATTCAAACCTAAAATAAGACTCCCAATGATTAAACTCATGTTCCTCCATTTACTCACATTAGTCATCATAGTCTTAATTATTATTCGTAATCCCCATGATAATAACGATCTGCTAGTTACTAGGATCACCATAGTCATTTATCCCAAAAATTACGTAAGGTTTCTACACCCATGCCAAAGCCAANAACAACCAAATTCAATTTCCTTAATGAGATTACTCATCATTCCTATACCCAAATTACGTTATAATCCAAAACTTAGCAATGCCATTACGACAAGATCTAAAACGATTCGTTAAATAGATGTATCCTTCTTAATGACTTTGTTTCTCACTTNAACTGTCAAGTTAGAAGCTTCAATACTCATACCAACCATACTCAAGTATAACTAATCTAGACTATCTTAATAATGTACTAAAAGAGACAGGAAAAGGAACTCCATAGTCTCCCAACATAACTTCAATAACATTGAAAAAATCTCACATAACGATAAAAGTAAACACAAAACATTGATATCATCGTTATTTCAATAATTGTCTACTATATCTAACATCGAACTTTCAAACTCAATCATCTCTTAATCCTATAATATCGAGGGTCAAAGGTAACTACTACAACTTAGTCATGCTTCTTAGATTTTCTTTTTCTATGTCATTTAAGTAACACATNAACATCCAACAATTTATAAATCAAAACTAGCCACAAGATAAGAATTCCCATAGGTTCAAAAATTTTGAAAAGATATGTCAAATTCTACCAAAGTGTACCATTGAAACCTAACCACATTTATCCTCCAATGATAGCTTCCAAATTGTATACACTAATGATCAATCTAATCCATTCAAAGGGGAATGTTAGTAATTAACTAACTATTATAATTAGGCTAAGTGTCAAGTTATATCTCTACTATATTTGCTCTCAGTCCCTAATCTTGAGCTCCAATCAATAATCCTTACAATCCCCTTCATAACTCATTTGTATCCAAATTCATACTTTTAGATCACTCTTAATATCTCTATATATTCACTAAATCGATTAAGGTCAAGTATTCATAATTTAAACTTGAGGTAGAACTAATAACCATGTAATCAATTCTTAGTGACTTTCATTAACATCACCATTCTTTTCACGATACCTATACTTTCGAATCCCTATCTCCAGACTTATTATGTTACATTCAAACCTAAAATAAGACTCCCAATGATTAAACTCATGTTCCTCCATTTACTCACATTAGTCATCATAGTCTTAATTATTATTCGTAATCCCCATGATAATAACGATCTGCTAGTTACTAGGATCACCATAGTCATTTATCCCAAAAATTACGTAAGGTTTCTACACCCATGCCAAAGCCAATCTGCATAGGTATCATCATTGATTCCTCAATTTACATCTTTCCAATTATCACCACTAACTGTCAAGTTAGAAGCTTCAATACTCATACCAACCATACTCAAGTATAACTAATCTAGACTATCTTAATAATGTACTAAAAGAGACAGGAAAAGGAACTCCATAGTCTCCCAACATAACTTCAATAACATTGAAAAAATCTCACATAACGATAAAAGTAAACACAAAACATTGATATCATCGTTATTTCAATAATTGTCTACTATATCTAACATCGAACTTTCAAACTCAATCATCTCTTAATCCTATAATATCGAGGGTCAAAGGTAACTACTACAACTTAGTCATGCTTCTTAGATTTTCTTTTTCTATGTCATTTAAGTAACACATATAACTTTTCATAGCCTTATTATTCAAAATTTAGTCCATCTTAAAAACATCTAAGTTGACCTAACCCCCCCCCCAACTTCCCAACTAGGTTATCATATCTCCTTTACTTCCAAAAATATAAGCAACACTAATAATAGAATAAAATACTTAGAGTCAGCAAGGCACCAAGTCATAATCCCATTTTTATATTGTTATCCATCAAAACACTTCAATCAACATGAGGGTATCTCTAAATCAAAGCATAAACAGTGATCGAAGCTTGCTTAAGAATAAGTCTTTCAGAGTATAAGAAGAAAAGCACGACATTTTGCTATCCAAATAATACTACAACGTAGATTTTTGATCACTTTTAAAGAATAAACTGATTTAACTCAGGTATTTGTAACATATGTAACCTATATGGTTGGAAAGATATACGAGTTAGGATTCTAATAAAAAGACGGTGCACCATTTGGACTTTCCAATAAAAAGTTATGATTAAATTAGTGAAAGGTAGTCTGTGTGACTGATGGTTCTGCTATACTTGTCCAACTCAAGTTTGGGTGTCATTTATCACAAATCCTATCTCATACCCATCTCCAATATAGATAATATAACTTGCATAAAGATCCATTNTCATTTATCACAAATCCTATCTCATACCCATCTCCAATATAGATAATATAACTTGCACAAAGATCCATTCCTACCATCATTTACAAATCAAAAACCAAATTACTATCCGTCTCTTAGAATAGTCCCAAAAATACATGATATAAAACTGGAATATTCATTCCAAAATGTTCGCCAACTCCTCAAAGCTAGTTAATACATGAATTCGAACGAATAATTAATCCATAACCTAACTAAACAAAAAATCACACATATCTTATAAACATTTAACTTCAAACAAATTTAACCCTAGAGTTTCTTCAACTAAACCTAATACTCCAGTGATAGTCCACAACCTTCAGCTCTCATGTAAGACCTAATTTCTAAGCTCTAATACCAACTTTGTAACGCCCCAAAAATTACCTTGTACGGTATTATAATTTAAAACCATTCATATCATGAGAGCACTAATATAATCCATAAATAAATGGGACTTCATTCATCTTCCATAAAATATTTACAACATTACCCAAATTGATATGCCGAACCATTGCATTTACATCCCAAAAATTTAACTATCATAATGCAGCGGAATTACAAAAGGAGACTAGACTTCAAAATATTTCAAAAATGAATTTCCTAATCTAGAACAAAGATAATGTTGCTCTAAGCGTCCACCTCAAGATCCACGTTCCCTTCTATAGGAATCTCCTAGTGTGCCGATTCATTCACTCCCAACTCCTCCTCTAGGACATCATCTGAAAAATATTATTTGTAGGGGGTGAGCACTAAGTTCTGTAACAACATTTCTCCCATACTCGAACAAGGTTTAGAAAAGCATATAAAAAAGGGCGGTCACCTTTCACAAATAGCATATATGAATTTTGAAAAAAAAACAGAGACATTTAAACAGATCTCAAGTTTAAGCAACATCAGTAATTTAATGCATAAGTGAAACCAATATACAACTAGTAACTCATTCCACCATAAATCGTTTCTCCCAAGTTCTTGCGGAATCTCATACTTCCCAAGATTCTTGTAGAAACCATTTCTGGTACAATGAACAATAACCCACCACTACAATATAGCTATAAACCATTTCTTCCAAGTTCTTGCGGAATCCCATACTTCTCAAGATTTTTGTAGAAATCATTTCTGGTACAATGAACAATAACTCACCACTATATTCATATCTCTGGTATGAAGTAAGACCTCGCATGGATACCATCGAAAATATCATGGCCCACGTACAACCCACATAAATCCTTTTTCTACGATACCCCGTAAGCGATAATGGTTTAGTCCTCACAAGGCACTAACCCCATTACGAGTGGTAGGAAAAGTTCATACCCGCACGGAGTAAGAAGGTGTCTACCCACTCCATGATACCCAACCAATCGTAGCCCATGTTTATCCAAACAACCACACAAGAGATACAATACCAACAATTCCATCAATAACCAACAATTTTCAAAACCCCCAATTCCATGGGTATTTCCAAGAGCATAAGTAATTTCAACAACCCCCAAATTTTCACATGTATCATTTCCATAGAACACTGAAGAAAATGCCCGAGTTCATCATCCATATCATTTTATTACTCAACACAACGCACTAAGGTTTTGAAATCAAGAACCAAGGAAGAATCAAAAGCAAAATCCATCACTCTTGAAAACTAGGGTTTTAAATCAAGAAAAAGAGATTTCATGGGTATTCAACCCTAACTTTGTTTAAAACATGATAATAATTGCAAGAAGACCATTAAACAAAGAACCCATAGCAAATACATAAGATTAGGAGTCAAAACATACATATATATTAGCCCTAACATCAATGGACAAGAGTGGAAGAAAACCCCTACCTTGCTTCCTTAGTTTTGAGCGAAGAATGGTGTCCTGTGCGTAATTTTTTTTAGATTCAGAATTCGTAACTGACGTTCGAACGCCGGTGTCCTTAAGTATTTATAGTGGAAGGAATGGTGTCATGTGCGTAATTTTTTTTAGATTCAGAATTCGTAATTGACGTTCGAACGTCATTGCCGTTCGAACGTCCTTAGCTCCCAGTACTTTAGTTTTTCCATCAGACAAAAAGTATTGGAATGCACTATCATTCGAACGTCATTCTTGTTTCTTTTGAAACTTCTAGTGAAGTTTTGCCCTATCTAGAGGTCGTTTCATAAAATTATCATGAAATACACTTTTGTAGCTCTAGAAGTCTACTATATACTGTCAAAATTTCAGATCAAATGGAAATTAGGATAAATATTTATGATCCAAATACTAGGAAGTATCCAAAATCCTTTTTACCCAAATTCTCTCTAAAGTGTGATTTCATTCCGAAGTACTTCCAAACTTCTACGACTTACCCTATTATCTTAACTAACCTTTTTATTTCTACTCTTATAATCTACATAGTTCATGCATACATTACTACATAAATTAGTATTTCAAAAACATACTTACGTTGTTATATAAAAATACAAATGTGGGGGTTTACAACACCTACATCTCTGCAACACAGTGAACACCTACTGGTTTGTCCCAAATATAAGTCATGAAAGCAGTTGGGCTTATTTAACCAATCCCAAAACTTTCAATGAGGGGTTTGCCTTCAAAAAGGCTAAACGGCCTTGTTTCAAGCAAAGCTACACTGGGGTGTGTTTCACAGCAACTTCAGGGCAATGAATAAAAAGTATTTAGCGGCACATTTGAAACATCTGGCAACTAAGGATCTACGAAAATAGATTGAGGCCACTAAATAAACTTTCTTCTGCATAAGAAATTTTCTTTCATCTAAAAAACTGAATACTTAACTAATAAGATAACACTTCAATACCTCCTCTGCATACTGGTTATTAGATCTTTTATCTTTAGTATTTCGGAGGCGAACCTTACAAAGCTGTTTTTAGAGCTTCCACTGGTTTGTACCTAACATAAATTATCCAACATTAATAGAAATTCATTGAAGAAAATCAAGAGAAGACAGATTGGAGATGATTCAAATATATATCAAGACTACATAACTAGTTTACTCAATGTAAAGATATTATACCAGCTCAAGAGATGTCACTGAAATGTAAAGATAACTAGTTTACTCAATTTAAATGTAAAGATATTATATATCAAGACTACATAAAAGTAAGATTACTAACCCATGAAATATAACTTTTTCAATTTAAGAGATCTTACCCTATCACAATGAAGAGAGGTAAGAATTTGCCCCGAATCTTTTATTTGTTGAAAAAATGTGGTGAGCTGAGTTTGAAGCATGGCATGCACTTGTGTTTGTATCTCAACATGCATATTGGACTCTAAGGACTTTAGTCGCGAAGCCAAATCACTGTTTTCCTTCTCCAACAACTCTCAATGCATCCTATTTGTTTCAGCTTGCCTCTTCAATTCCTCATTCTCCTTCTCTAGTTGTACACGGATGCGCTACCCAACTGTAGATGTTGTGGGCTTTGGACTAGCCCCACGACCATGTATATATCTTGATTTTTCTAGACAGAGCACTGCTTCAAACCTCTAATCCTCAGTCATGGGGGTAGCTCCTTCCTCCATTGATTGAGCTGCTAGCCTCTTAAGGTCGCTCTACGTTTGGAAAGATTGCAATCTATCAATTTAGCATTATGTAAGAAGATATTTCAAGGAAATGGAGAAGGATAGGATAACTTACATAGACTTCTCCCGATCTCTTGTCAGCCCAAGCATTCCTTTTCATACTAAACTTGGTTGTTAACCACAGTTTCATACGGTTAGGCTCCTCTCTAGTCTCGGGATCACGCTATCATGCATTAAACATGATACGTGACTATCATGACTCTACATGCCAGCAATTCGACATTCCTTACTATTCACAAATTTTACTGTTTCGATGTGACTCAATTGCTCAAGAACATCATCCCCAGAAAGAGATATCGATGCCTCCCAAAGTTCTTTTTTTCCATCAAAAGAATTCTTTTTATGTCTCCATACATGATTGATTGGTAAAAAGCGTTGATGACCCATGTAACAAGTCTTTTTCCATTCTTTAGCCACATAGATGACGTCTCCTTATTGCAGGTAGGACAAGCCAAAAATCCTTTAGTACTCCATCCTGATAAGTTTTCGTATACTAGGAAGCCATTTATAGTCCATATAACTGCAGCATGTAATAGAAAATTGGCACCAACGAAGGCATCGTAAATTTGGACACCATCTTCTTTCAACTCTTCTATCAATGGCTTCATATATACATCAATGTCATTTCCAGGAGATTTGGGTCCTGGAATTAGCATTGACAAAATGAAAAAGAGATCCTTCATACATTTCCATGGTGGTAGGTTATATGGAACAAGAACAATAGGTTATATGATATAAGTAGTGCTCATGTTTGAAAATGGATTGAATCCATAACTTGCTAGCCCAAGCCTAACATTATGAGGATCTTGGGCAAAGGATTCATGCATTTTTTCAAATACTTTCCAGGCTTCTATGTCAACTGGATGCCTTGGCAAACCATCATCGACGCGCTTCTCTATGTGCCACGACATATCTAATGATATCTTCTTTGAAACAAATAACTTTTGTAGCCTTGGTTTTAGTGGAAAATAACGTAAGATTTTTTTAGGAATCTACTTTCGTTTTCCATCATCAAATTTATATATAGGCTCTTTGCATTCTATACACTCTTGTTTATCTTTGTGCTCCTTCCAAAATAACATGCAATCATTTTTGCAAGCATGAATCCTTGTATAGTCAAGCCCCATGTCACGAATGATCTTTTTCGCCTTATAATAGGAGCTAGGGAGTGTCTCACCATCAGGAAGTGCCTCTTTAAATAGCTCGAGCATCATACTAAACATTTTATTACTCACTCGATTTAGTACTTTTCAGGTGCAATAACTTCAGAGTGAATGACAACTTGGTGAAATTCTTGCAACCCAAATACAACTGTTGGTTAGCATCCTTCAATAATCTCATAAATTTATTTGTTTCCCAATCAGGTACTGGGAATTCCCAGTAATGTTCGAATTCTCTCCTTCCCAAGCATTCACAGTTGCCGCAGTGTAATGTTCATAAATCATTTCTTGTATGTCATCGTGATCATTTTCATCTTCTTCATCAGGCTCATCATCATCATCATTGTCGTTGCTTAACTCAAACTCTTCCCCATGAAATACCCATGTAATGTAATCTTTAACTATACCATGGTAATACAAATGAGTTTCCACATCATCATGAGTTTGAAAATAAACGTTATTGCATTTAACACACGAACAACGCATCATTTTCCCAGGTTCAGTATGGGAAAAAGTGAACTCCATGAATTGCTTAACTCCTTCACGATATTTAGGGCGTCGCCTGTAAAACCCAAGTAAATTTAAACTTTTTATGAAAAATGATAAAATGGTAATTTGTTACTATAGTACGGGTTGTAAACCTGAAATTTTTTAGAACTCAGATGACAAAACGGACCTCACTGTTGGATTCATCTTATGAAATCTAGTTACCCCGTCAAATTTCATCGAATTCTGAGATAGTCAGATTTTTTGCGTTTTACAAGGTGATCGAACTTTGGGTGGGTGACCTAACGATGAAATTTTTAAATAAAATTGTGAAGATTGGAAAATAATTAAAGGCGAATACATACAAAAATATTTTGAACTTGAACCGAGATAAAATTTAATCGTTTCGGGGCTAAAACGAAACCGAAAAAAAGAGGGTTGTGTGGTCAATTGTGGGCCAAGGATTCTAAGACTATAAATAGGGGGAAAATCATATTTTTTTCCCATTCTTCAGCCGGTCTTCAATGTTGAGCGAAGGAGAGGGAAAAGGGAGAGTTTCACCACCTTCTCTCTACGATCTACAAAGCTATGGTGCTCAAATTCACTCAGGACAAGAACAAAAGTCGGTCTCCTCATCGAGGGCTACACAACCACACTAAAATCGAGAGATTTCACCGAAGTTTCAAAGCCAAGCTTGGTGGAATCAAGGGCTTGGGGCGAAAATTGGGGTCTTGAAGTCTTCTACCAAGTGGGTTACGCTTCAAAAGATAGAGTTCATTCCTACTTAGGTTTATTTAACAACTTAGGGTATAATATGTAATGGGTATGTGGATAGAAAGATCATATTATTACCTATGTTGTAGAAATAAATGAAATGGGTATGAAAATTGGATAGAATGAATTTTACCTTAAATTGGGTTGTGAATTTGACTCAATGTGATCAATAAAAATTGGTGCTATGTGGGCATGTTAAGTGTTTAAATCTATGCCTTGGTGGATGAAATGTGTTGTTGGCATATATTATGTGATAACATGCTTGTGAATGACTGTTGGATATGAAAATGTTGATGTATGCTCATAGATATATCGACATTGTGATGGAATTGATAATTTTATGTTTTGAGATTTAAATTGTCATCGAATATGTGTAAATATGGTTAAATTTTGCTCATATGGCATTTTTTACATTTGGGCATGACATTGAAATAGTAATGATGCATTACATTGCATTTGTACGAGAACATCGCATTCATGGGCATTGTCATGGGTGTGGGCATGTGTGCTTGGTTTAATCAAACACCATACTTGGTGGTTAATGGGTGGGCTCGAAAAAGTTGGATTGAAAATTTGACTGAGTCGCACAGTTCCATGAAAAACTTGTGTCATGTATAGCAAGTAGGGCTAGACTCTCCCTCAGGTGTAAGACCCGGCTACCTGGTTCAGACACTCCCCTATGGTGAAATTTTAAAAAAGTGTCACGGTGTGCGGAACCGGCGGTGCAACTCCAAGAACTCCGCTACCCAATAAAGACACAAGGATTTTGTTTTATAAAATACCTGGTTCGTACACTCTCCTGTGGTGAAATTCCAGAAAAGTGTACTTGTTTTATAAAATAGTCATTCAATGTGTAACATCTAACAATGACTTGGTCTATAACCACATGACTTTATTTCAAAATGATCATTGAATGTAATTCATCAATGGCAGATTTTCAATGCATCGGCATTGCATTGCGTGGTGGGAGCCAGTAAGGACTCGAGTTAAAGGACATAAGTGAGTCTTACTTCATTTCATGGCATGATTTGTAAAAATTTCAACATTGAAAAATATATTGTGGTTGAGATGTTGTTGGTGATAAAGGGTTGCATGAACATTCATATGCACTTAGGTTGCGGAGTTGTAACGCCCCAAAAACCACCTTGGAAGGCATTACCTTCTAAAACCATTCATACCAAGGGAACAACTAATAAAATCCATAAATAACCGGAGGTCCTTAATTTAATAAAATCCGGGCAGAGTCTCCTTTGTTCGGGGAGCTCTACCCAAAACACAACATGTGCAATTATACTACATTGATCATACCGGATTNATAGTAATGATGCATTACATTGCATTTGTACGAGAACATCGCATTCATGGGCATTGTCATGGGTGTGGGCATGTGTGCTTGGTTTAATCAAACACCATACTTGGTGGTTAATGGGTGGGCTCGAAAAAGTTGGATTGAAAATTTGACTGAGTCGCACAGTTCCATGAAAAACTTGTGTCATGTATAGCAAGTAGGGCTAGACTCTCCCTCAGGTGTAAGACCCGGCTACCTGGTTCAGACACTCCCCTATGGTGAAATTTTAAAAAAGTGTCACGGTGTGCGGAACCGGCGGTGCAACTCCAAGAACTCCGCTACCCAATAAAGACACAAGGATTTTGTTTTATAAAATACCTGGTTCGTACACTCTCCTGTGGTGAAATTCCAGAAAAGTGTACTTGTTTTATAAAATAGTCATTCAATGTGTAACATCTAACAATGACTTGGTCTATAACCACATGACTTTATTTCAAAATGATCATTGAATGTAATTCATCAATGGCAGATTTTCAATGCATCGGCATTGCATTGCGTGGTGGGAGCCAGTAAGGACTCGAGTTAAAGGACATAAGTGAGTCTTACTTCATTTCATGGCATGATTTGTAAAAATTTCAACATTGAAAAATATATTGTGGTTGAGATGTTGTTGGTGATAAAGGGTTGCATGAACATTCATATGCACTTAGGTTGCGGAGTTGTAACGCCCCAAAAACCACCTTGGAAGGCATTACCTTCTAAAACCATTCATACCAAGGGAACAACTAATAAAATCCATAAATAACCGGAGGTCCTTAATTTAATAAAATCCGGGCAGAGTCTCCTTTGTTCGGGGAGCTCTACCCAAAACACAACATGTGCAATTATACTACATTGATCATACCGGGTTCATTTATCCCTAAAATATTTACAACATTATCCAAAAGAATAAGCCCAAACCAGGCTACTACATCAAAAGAATTATATTTGAACTTAGCAGCGGAATAAACAAAATACTAGACTTTACATGATTGTACATAATCGTTCCTAATCTAGCATAAAAATAAACGACATCTCTAGATGTCTCACTCGGGATCCAAATACCCATCTAATGAAGCTTCTCCATGGCCCGGCTTGTTAGCACCAAGCTCCTCCTCTAGCTCATAATCTGCAAAATGTTTAACTGTAGGGGGTGAGCACGAAGCTCTGTAGGAAAACTCCTCCCAAACTCGAACAAGATTTAGAAAACAGATAAAAATCGATCGTTCTCATTTCGTAAATAACATATATCAATGTTGAAGGAGAAACNCACGAAGCTCTGTAGGAAAACTCCTCCCAAACTCGAACAAGATTTAGAAAACAGATAAAAATCGATCGTTCTCATTTCGTAAATAACATATATCAATGTTGAAGGAGAAACAGGACATTTTAAATAGATCCCAAGTTTAAGCCGTAACAATAATCAAGTACAAGAGTAAAGTCAATCCCACCATAAATAACAATTTCAAAGAGTAATCATTCCCACAACAATTTTCAAGATAATCATATCCAAAATNTTGGTGGTTAATGGGTGGGCTCGAAAAAGTTGGATTGAAAATTTGACTGAGTCGCACGGTTCCATGAAAAACTTGTGTCAGGTATAGCAAGTAGGGCTAGACTCTCCCTCAGGTGTAAGACCCGGCTACCTGGTTCAGACACTCCCCTGNTCATATCCAAAAGATAACGCAATAAACAATAACCACAATATATCTCAAGTCTAATGTAAGATAATCGCATGAATAAACACATAGAGAATATCCTGGCCCACACACACACAATTCCTCCCAAGGATATCAACTTCGGGAAGGGCGTCTATCGATGCATTGTCTCATACCAATGCACCGGCAATAACGAATCCGACCCAGACATAGTATACTAATCCTCTGACACAGCACCCGTGAGCTAATAGTTGTTTGGTCTTCGCAAGGAACCAACCCTACTACGAGTGGTAGGAAAAGTTCAAACCCGCACGGAGTAAGAACCACACACATCTACCCACTCTACGATACCCAGTCAACGGCCACCTATGATCATTCAAACACCTCTATCAAATACAATCACCAACCAATTCTCAACAAAATTTCATAATTTTCAAAACCCTCAAATTCCATAGGTATTTCTCAAATCACATTAAATCTCAAAAATCTCCAATTTTCTCCCATATGATTCCAATAGAACAATTTAAGAAAAATATGCAAGAGATCATCAAACATATATTTTTATTGTTCAAACAAAGTGCTAGGGTTTTGAAATCAAGAATTAAGGAATATCAAGAAGAAAAATCTCTATTTCTTAAAAGAAACAAGGGTTTTGAGATTTCATGGCTATCAAACCATAACTTCATTCCAAACATGATAATATTTGCAAGAGTATCAAGAAATATTGATTTCATAACATATATCCAAGATTTAGAAGCAAAATATACATAGATATAAACCCTAGCCTCAATGTAGGAGAATGAGAAGAAATTCCTACCTTGAATCAAAGTTTCAAACCAAAACCCAAACTTTAGAGTCTTTCTTCTTCCCTTTTCTTCTTCCCTTTTCTTTTTCCCTTTTTCTTCTCCTATGGTTTTAAGAGGCTTGGGGTGAGAGATGTGGGAAAAAAATGGAAGAAAAGGGCTGAAGTCTGTGTTTTAAACACAGCAGTCTACAACAATTACTGTTTATGATTTTGCCACTAAAAATCTCCAATTTGATCCATATGACTACCCTAAGGTTTTTCGACGTTCCGGATTCATTTTTAATGTTATTTTAACCTAAAAAAATTTATTTTTATGATTTATTTCAAAATTAAAATAAATTTACACTCGAAACATTAAAATTACTATTTTATTCCTCCCTAGTATTTATTCTTATGGTTTCAATATATATGGTTTATTCTTACGTCATTACATATATAAGAATCACTAAACAAGTACATTACTATATTAATATAAACATGTGAGGGTTTACACCTTCCAAGTCTAAGAAGAAAACACAATACTTTACCATCCAAGGAACACTACAGTGCAGATTTTTGATCAATTTCAGAGAATAAACTGATTTAACTCAGGTATTTCTAGTATGCGTGACCTATATGGTTGGAAAGATATACGAGTTAGGGTTCTAACAAAAATAACGGTGCACAATTTGGACTTTCCAACAAAGAGTTATGATCAAATTGGTGAAAAGTAGTCTGCCGGACTGCTTGGTTCTTCCATACTTGTCTAACTCGAGTTTGAGTGTCTTTTGTCACAAATTCTATCTCATACCCATCTCAAATATAGATAATATGGCTTGCATAAAGATTCATATCTAGCATCATTCATTAACCAAAACTAAATTACCATCCGTCTCCTAGAATCATTTATAAAAACATGATGTAGAACTAGTATATCCATCAACATTTTTCTTCAATTCTTCTAAGTTAGCTAATTGATGAGAATGCAAAATATCATATTTTTTTCTCTTTTAATAATTAGCCTTTTATACTTATTTGGAGCCTAAATATACTTATTATTCTTATATTTTGATTTAGGATATAAATTGAGACGTTAAATGTAAAACGAAGCTAATTGGACGATTGTTGATAGTTTAGACATGTGGGGGTTTACAGGAGTAGCCTCTGTAGGAAGTATTCTATTAGGCGTTGGCTCACCTTATACGGGAAATATTTCAGGTGCGAGACATACTCTGGGCGACGGCTCGCATTCGGGGCCTCTTGGGTGAAGAAAAGCTGGGTTGTGGCTTCTGAATACAAGTATGGTGTAAAACTTTTGTTAAAGTTTCATTTGACATGTAAATGTATGAAATGGTTCGTAACAGACTTTGTATATAATAGGTTTTATGTGAAAAACTCAATCATGTATGTTTTGGATGAAAATGAGATGATTTGAAATGGATTGGAAATGAAAAACAGGTGAAATAGGAAAAAATGGGTATAGCGTACCGATACGGCGAGGTCCAGAAGGAAAACCGTACTAGGTACAGTGAGCAACCCATATCGGTACGCATATCGGAACACTTTGGCAGATTTTGAAAAAAAATTTATTTTTCTTCCAAAGCCTTGGGCTATGCATCCCTTGGTTCCAATGATACAAATGGACTTAAATGGAGACATATTGGGGTACATTGAACCTCAATAGGATTAAATGAATAATGGAACACGGGTGTTACATGTGATGTAAGATTCCAGTAACGGTATAATATTAGCATGATGTCGGATCAAGCGGCACTCACGGGCATTTTTGCGAGTTGACGGGTTGTCAACGGGACTCCCAGTTTTAGGGGTGTCACATCTCCTATCGCTAATCCCTATCCAAGTCTTATCCTTGTGTCTCTACCACATTGGTTTGCATAGGTTAATGATGCTTGGGGGCAAAACCAACAAAACTTGCTGAAAAAACTAGTTCTAAGCTTCTGAACCATTTTTGAGATATCAGTAATTATCAAGGGTCTTAAGAGCTAAACAATGGCTTAATAAAAATAAAAAAAAAAAAGGAAACCAATTCTTCAGATTACACAGGTAGTGAAATAGATAATTGCTAAGACAATTTTTGTGGTAAAGTTTACAAAAGAAAGCTGAAGTACTATCAGACTATTACCACTGCGAGAATCTCTTCCAATAATTGCTAAGACAAAACTATAAACCAATAATAAGTGGCCAACGCTTGTGTTTTGTATGTTACAAATCGAGGTCTCAAAAATCCAACCCAATCTTTTGGTTTAGAATGGCAAGTTAGTATTGATCACTTTCTTTATAGGATCAAATAAAATATTGAAGCAATCAAACAGACAATATCTAAAGGATAAAAAAAATTATTGAATGTTTCCTCAACCTCATATTTTCTTAGTAACTTATCAATTTCAATTCCAAGTGTGAACTGTTCTCTGATTTTATCACTATTTTTCAGCTACCAAGTCATCTCTATAACCTTAAAATGTGAAGAATTTAGATAATCAATAACAAAACTCAAGCACATACAAACATCGTTTAACTAACTCAAATAATCAGAATCACTAGTCATTTAAGAACTACGATAATCAATAACAAAACTCAAGTACATTCAAACATTGTTCAATCAAGATAAATAATTGCAATCAGTAATCATTGAGTCGAGATCTCACCTACATCTCTGATGGATTGGAACAAATCTCTAGAGAACGTTGACTCAAAGCAAATCACAACTTCAATTATGCTTTGAATTTAAGAAGCAAATCTTGTGATTTGAAGAAGCTCTTGAACGATCTGACAAGATTTGACTCTTCCAAATATGTTTTCAGTCACAACATTGCTATGTATATAGTCACAGAGATTAAGACTCAAACGGATCTCAAGAGAATAATCAACCGGAAGACAAAGATTAGTGCCCTAGCGGATGGATTAGGAGAGATTATCCATGGCAGATTTGTAGTCGTCCATGGCAGATTGGTCCAATCCTAGATCGAGAAAGAGATTGAGAGAGAAAAAAAGAGATAGTCGTCCATGGCAGATTGGTCCAATCCTAGATCGATCGACAGAGAGAGAGAACTTGCTGAGATCCGTTTACAAGTGACCGAGTGAGAGGTGGGGCAAATATCTTTTGTATTTCTTTTTTTTCCAGTGGCACTTATTCACTAAAATTGATAAACAGTGGCAAAAAAAAATATTTGTGGCTGAAAATAAGGCATAGTAGTGACTAAATGTAAATTATTGTCACTACATATTTTGAATTAGTGGCGAGTTAGTAATATATTTTTGCTGCAACATTCAAATTGTCACTAATTAGATTTATTATCATATTTTCAGTGACAATAATACCTTTTCACCACTAATTATATATCTTTAGTGGTGATAAATAATTATGGCAACTACATAATTTCAATATCATACTTTCAATGGCAATAATAATTTTTTGCCACTAAACATATTCATTCAGTGACAATATTTGTAGCTACAATCTAAATCTGGCGGCTAAAAGTGATTTTTTTTGTAGTGGTGTGAGATGTAGAAGTTCCTGTCTATGTAGACTTTTTAATTTATAGGCACAGAGTCTTAATTGAGGCGGTGGCGTGAAGGGATAGGTAACTAGTCCTTCGGGGAGGATGACTACAGCTAAAAATAGGTACAATTAAAGACAACATTGATCTTTGAGTAGTGATTATCCCGATGTTTACTCTCCACATGTGCTAATCTTCCTAAACTCTTTGAACTTTAGACTGGGTTGAATTCATGAATTAGGCTTGACCTGCTTGTTAACTGATTTGGACTTATTTAATTAATTAGGCCTAACCCAATTGGATTTGGGGTCATCAAGCAATGTGAGTTACTTCTATCATTGTGTGATGTTAATACAATAATTAGTAGCCATGAAATAGAAACAAGAACCACAGTCAGAAGAGAAAAAACGAAAAGATTTAGTGGGTATGTGTATATATAGTTGACATAGTTTAATTAGGGAATGAAAACATTTCCTTAATCAATTAAGACGTTGAAGGGTTTAGAGTATTCTTGCGCATGATTAGACTATCTAATAAGGAGTCGTGAAAAACAGTACGTGATGAAATTAAGAAAGGACAATATGACAAAGCACAATATCTCTAACTGAGCCATGTATGAATCAGCACTCTGACCCCAACTAACAAAAATTGGAATCTACTTTATTGAATGGTTCGGTTTGCAAAGTTCCACAACAGTCGAAAAATGGATTGTTTATTATTCAGATGATAAGGACTAGGTCCTCCTGAATAGCAGATAGATAGGTTATTATTGTGAATAATGGTTTTGAGCAACCAATAAGAAAATTATCTATTTTAAAGATACACATTATAAACATGCGACTTAAAAAATTGACTAATGAGAAAAGATTCCTAAAAAAGTGTAAACACAAATTTGAGAAGATCTCCCTAAAATTGGCATACACTCCTATAAATACTAGATAAGTTTAAGTCAAAGATATGTATTTTCCCTGTTAATTTGCTTGTTTGAACTCAGAACCCATAGTGACTTAATAATCAGAGTGTCTCCGACCGGTTAAAACCTACTTTGTGACAGTTTGTTCGTCTTAAGGAAGGAAGGTGCACCCATTTCAATCAAGCAATCAATTCGTATCTCGGATGTTAACACCAGTCCCATCAATTTTGAGGTACGAGATTTTTTATCTCGTACAGAGGCTAAATACAAAAAATTTAAATTAGGTCCTATAAATAATACTAGTATATTTTCTGGCCCTAAATTTAGCTGTAGGATTTTGAACCACCATTGAAAGGATAAGGTCAATTGTCCACATAACTAATTCCCACCCAATCTCTTTCAAAGCATGTGACATGTAGTCTCACCCTTCTGTTAACAGACACAACAGGTACGAGTCCACTCTGATTGTAAGACCTCCTCTTGAGGTTCGAAACTTTAAGTAGGATGTTATGGCAGACCTTTGAAGTTGTGGGGCATAGTTATGGTGTGGCAGGGCCAAGCTTGCTGTTTGAGGTCCCTACCTAATGAAGCTCTGAAGTTGTCTTTGAATTTTGAAGGCTGTAAATGTTTTTACGTCCGTGGGTTGGGGTTGTAACGGTATAGGGCGTGTGTAAATGTTGGAATTACTCCGATATTACTACAACAAGAAAATCGCTCTGATACCACCTTACTAGAGTCGAGAGGACTAGAACATAAATGGAAGGAAGTAGAGGAGGATATGAACACTCAAAGAAAAATAATTTTCATACAAGTTGATTATAATTATACACTTAATTTGGACTCTTCAATTTCTACTCAATTCTACTTATTTCTACTCATACCATTATACATAGGTACCATTACACCCACTAACTCTTGTAACCTCTATAATATTAAGACACCATTACTTAGGGAATTAACACTCACTAATACTCTTGTTTTACACTACTTACATATTTCCTGCCCATTACTACACACCAAATTAACAAACCTTAATAATAAAACACTAAACAAGTTTATTTTTCAACACCTCCCCTTAAACTTGGTTTTGCACTTTCAAGTCCTTATTTTGCAAATCACTTCATAGTAGAGGAGCTTTGTGGAATTATTGCAAACTTCATGAATTTAGTATCACCTCCTTCAATTGCAAGAATCTTCAAAGTCATCTCCATGGCGGTGTAGGGCTGATGATCAATTTGCGCATGGTCATACATTATCTTCAATTTGTTCATTGTCTTCTTTGCATTTTTGCATTTGCATTCATTTTCTTTTTGAACTTATCATATTTCTTGAATTTTCCTTGGGGTAGCTCTCTTGAACTAAAAAATTCCTCCATATTTACCCAACCTGTGTCACTTAGAACATTCTCTACACCAAGTTGTAAGTAACAATTAGTGAAATTTTCAAGAAATACATTACCTTGAACATGGTTCTCAACAAGATGACCTTCACTTTCATGCTAGATTGCAAAAGTATTTTCCATGATCACTACTATATAAGATCTCACTTTTAACATCCTTAATCACATAAGGATCCTTGATTTCTTCTTCATGCTTTACAAATTCTTTTTTTTCCATTTCTTGAGTTGCTTCTTCAACATCATCATTTTCGTCATCCTCTCTTCTCTAGTCTCTTGAACTTCAATTTTAACTTTTTCAACTTCTTTCACTTTATGAAGATGATGCTCTTCTTGATCCTCCATTAGTGTGTTTTTAAAATCACACTCTTCTTTTACATACTCATCTTCTTCAAAACATTGTACCCAATACTCCTTGGGTAAAAATTCACCTTCATGTTTGGACACTATCATTTCCAAACATGATTTGGAGAACTTAAATCTCCTACAAGATTCCAAATCTCAAGATGAATCGTCTTCTTAAGAACTCCAAGTATTTTTTCCTTGTTCTTCTCTAGGATTCTTCTAAGCAAGCCATTCCTTGACTTTTCTTCAATTACATCCCATAAATCACATGTTTTGAGATAAGAAGGTAGAGTAATCTTCATTCTTTTATAATTAGAGAACATCATCTTTTCACACCAAAAATACATATTTGGGGAATCTTCTATTATAATCAATCGCGACGATCAATCAAGACTTCAAAGATCGTAGTAACTCTAAAAGTGAGCTATCTAGATTTCCAAGATCATAAACTTGGCTTTGTTGGAGAGTTATCTAACTTTTAGGATCGAAAGATGGCTTTGAATGAGAGTTATCTTTCTGGATCGGTACTGGTTCTAATACCAATTTGTTGGAATTACTCCAATATTACTACAACAAGAAAATCGATCTGATACCACCTTATTGGAGTCAAGAGAACTAGACATAAAATGAAATAAAGTAAAGGAGGATATGAACACTCAAAGAAAAAATAATTTTCATACAAGTTGATTACAATCATACACTCAATTTGGACTCTTCAATTTCTACTTAACTCTACTTATTTCTAACACTGGACTATATACCCTATTTATGTAAGTTATAACATACAACTCAAACCATTATATGTTGGTACCATTACACCCACTAACTCTTGTAACCTCAATAATATTAAGACACAATTACTTAGGGAATTAACACCCACTAATCCTTTTGTCTTTCACTACGTGCATATTTCTTGCCCATTACTACACACCAAATTAACACACCTTAATAGTAAAATACTCAACAAGTTTATTTTCCAACAGTAAATACTTCTTAAAGATAGCAAGTAGGATTATCAATGGTTTGTATTGTACTTCGAGATTATAGTCATATCATTAAGTTTAGGAATCGAGTGATGATATAAACACTCTTTGGTAAATAAAAGGAGTATATCAACTCTCGTGAGACCATATTTGGTAAATTAATTCAGCTCTTGTCCAAGTTTCGAATTTTCTCATTTTTTGTACCTAGTGCTTCAGCCATGCATGCATGAAAATATTGTTAATATATATGTATGCAACAGTATATACCAAAAAACATAATATGGGTCCATGAAACCAGGTCTTGAACTCACCTATAACATTAGTTAATATTTTTGTTAATATTCCCCCAAATTAATATGATCACATCAACAACAAAATTCAACGTGACACATTCCAAATTCAAACTTAAAACACTAACCAAACTCAAAAAGGCAATTAAAAAAAAAGGCATATGGACATTTCTAGAAAAACGATGGTCTAATGGGAACATTTGAATACACAATATTCCATTCAAAAAAAATCAGCATTACTTTATGCAATTTCCTCCAGCTAATGTGTGAGACTGGAACGATCTAGTATTTTATGCCNCTAACCAAACTCAAAAAGGCAATTAAAAAAAAAGGCATATGGACATTTCTAGAAAAATGATGGTCTAATGGGAACATTTGAATACACAATATTCCATTCAAAGAAAATCAGCATTACTTTATGCAATTTCCTCCGGCTAATGTGTGAGACTGGAACGATCTAGTATTATATGCCAAAGTCTATATCTATATAAAAGTATTAGTGTGACTAGAAATTTTCGTGAAAAAGGTAATTAAATATGTTGAGATCTTAGACTTGATTCGAATTTTTTATCTCAACAATAGTTGACACCGATACAAGAAAATTCATCTGTAAAGTATTGTAAAAGGTCAAGAGTCACCTAGATGTCACAAAAGAATAAAGAGTTATCTAGATGTCNAAGTCTATATCTATATAAAAGTATTAGTGTGACTAGAAATTTTCGTGAAAAAGGTAATTAAATATGTTGAGATCTTAGACTTGATTCGAATTGTTTATCTCAACAATAGTTGACACCGATACAAGAAAATTCATCTGTAAAGTATTGTAAAAGGTCAAGAGTCACCTAGATGTCACAAAAGAATAAAGAGTTATCTAGATGTCGCAAAGGATAAAAAATCACATGAATGTCATAAAGAAAAAAATCTATCATAGTTTTGTGTGTGAGCGTGTCCGTGTTGTGATTGTGACATGTGTTGACAGATTATATGTGTATGCATGTGTGTGGGAGAAGTTTTAAGATACTGAAAAAAAATTCAATACCGTATCACCATTACAAATATTATAAATTTTTTTACAAACTTTTAAAGGTCATTTTACAACATTAAAAGTTATAACTTAACCTACAAAATTATAATTTTTAGATGTAAATAAACCTCAAAAATTGTATCAAAACTAATAAAAATTGTAATATTCAGAGGTATGCTATTAATTTTTATNTTTTAGATGTAAATAAACCTCAAAAATTGTATCAAAACTAATAAAAATTGTAATATTTAGAGGTATGCCATTAATTTTTATTTTTTTTGCGATATCGTTTTCTTGTCCGTATGTGGGAGTGTGTGTATGTAAATTTATTGTGTCCATGGGTGTTCGTAATATAGAATCACAAAAAAATATTAAACACTCAGAATAATCTCACACGATCATGACATAAGATCAAAATAAAAAATAGGAAAGAAGACAAAACAAGAAGCTTAAGGTTGCGGCATAACAAGAAAAATTTCTATTCAATAAGATGACTTACTGCGACTATTTATCAAAACAAGAAAACCACAGGAATTCTGTCACTAAAATCTATTCTTCAAATAATGCTAAGATAAAAGACTTCTTAACAATTCTCGTAATGGGAATAATAAATTAATTCTATTTTTAATTTATTTATATTATATTATTATACTACTTTTAAAAGTACCTTACAAAGAAAATTTTTTATTTTTCTCTTTTACACTCAATAAATAATTTTTTGTCAATTTTATCCAAAATCCACAGGTACCATAACTGGTTTGCTAATATTTTTCAAGTGAATATTACATTATAGTTAATTCAATATTTACAATTTAGAAGTCTAAAAGAGAAAGAGTAAATACCTCATGATATTGCACAAACTTCTTTGGTAGGTCATTTTAATCTTAAACCTCATCTCATTAAACTTGAATACTGTCAAAAACAGCTGCATTGTTCGTTACCTCAACCCTTTCGATCTCTGCGTTACTTCTCTCTCTCTCTCTCTCTCATACACGCACACACACGGTCCTTTAACATACCAAGTTTACCTGCATCTCCTCCATATCCTCCATCCGTCTCACAAGAAAATCAGATTGATTCATCAGCTACTCTGACTCTGATTTGACGATAAGCTGATGGTGAAACACTATGATTTCACCTCCGAACAAACACCGTATTGACTCTATTTGCTTAAATGGACTCTAACAGTTTGAATTATTTTTCTTTTCCTGATATGTATAAATAGTTGGCCCAACTTATGTGGGTTCTCTTCATTATTTGTTGGGTTTTAATTTTTGATGGCGTGCATGACTTGTGGGTGTGGGGCCGTGGGAATATGGTGGTGCTTATGGCTTATAAATGTTTTGTTTTGTTTCTTTTTTTACGGTAAATTATCAATCTTTAATTTTAGGGATCATTGCACCATTCTTAAAATTTGCTCAGTCTTGGTGCTTTCGTTTGTGTGTAGTTCAATTCATATTTGAGGTCATATTCCTTGAAAAGATTTGTTGGTATTACATATGTGATTAGGATTTGAAACCTTACAAGTATTGTAGGCAAGGGAAATCTCTTGTTTCCATTCGACAATGTGACTGATGATAGCAGTGAGGCTTTTTGTGTTGTCGTCATTACAAGGAATGCCTAATAAGGTTCTTCAATTACTTCGCTCTGGCAGCCCTTAATTCTCTAATTTTATCCCAAGAAACCGAGTAATTTATGTTGTTTGAGAATTGGGAAGAAATATTTCGAATTCCTGAAATTCTCTGTTTTTATCTCTATTTTCATTTGATATAGTCTACCAGACTCTGCCTAAACAACCACATTTTTTCTAAAATTTCAGGTAGACTCCATCCAAGTGTATAGGCAAGTGGACCGCTCCTGTCCTATATCATCGACACATCGATGATCAATAAAATAATTTTTTTGGTCATCATGAATTTTTGACAAGTAGTTGTTGCTTTTTTGCAAAGCAATATCTATAGCACATATGACATTTTTTATATTCCAATGTGAATATGAGAAATTGAGTAACAAACTTGACCTTTAGCTTTGTAAGATGGCACATGCTCATAACTAATGTTTGCTTTGTCCAAATGAGCTCAAATATTTTGATCATCCTGTCTCCACCCGGCTAAAAAAAACAAATTATACGACCTACCCAAGGGCCAGCTTTTAATTCAATGTAAGAGCTTAAAAATGTATATGCTATCTTAACTCGGCTCGACATTCAAGCATCATAAATGAATACAAGAAAAGAATCCAAGAGAATTTGGATAGAGCTCCCTATATCATTAGTTTTCATCTCTTGCTACCTATTTATCAAGAAGGTAACCAAGCAAGTCAAATGTTGAAATTAATATAGATCTTTTTCATATTTGAAAATGTGATGTATTTCCTAACCCAAAAAAATTGTGATATAGCTACAGATGCCCTTTTCAAGTACTGGAATATTTGACATCATTTTACTATCTATTAATATGTGTAATTTTTGATTGAAGGATACGTATATAATGGATCTTAGTGTTTCTGTTGTCGTTGGTGAATTTCAAATCCAGCCACAACTGCTAATGTGCTTAGCTATGTCTACTGATTTGTGAAGTGCTTTTGGACTATTGGATTCTCTATTAAAGGCAGATGTTGTCACTCCCCAGTTTACTAATTTTGGATTGTATCTTTAGTTATGCTAATGATATGGACATCTTTTTCTATTATTTCCTCTTTTCATGTGCCCCATGTTGAAGGATTATAGTAATTTGTTGACCTGCTCCTTGAGTCAAATGTGTTTTGGAGTGAATGTTTCATTTATTGGCCGACAAGAAGAGGGTAAATGTCGATCTTTTTATGAGTTTCCTATAGGTGGGAGATTTTTAACTATTAACTTACCTTTCTGTTTGATAGTCTTTTGGGATATGTCATAATAGTTGGTTCAAACCCTACTTTAGTATCTTCATATATAAGAGTCTTACTTGGGGGTGCCATTTCTCTTCTTTATCTTTAAACTGATACAACACAATTTTGAGCCCAGGTTTCCTAAATTCTTGTTGGCATAAGGTATTGATTGTAGATCCACGNTTAGTATCTTCATATATAAGAGTCTTACTTGGGGGTGCCATTTCTCTTCTTTATCTTCAAACTGATACAACACAATTTTGAGCCCAGGTTTCCTAAATTCTTGTTGGCATAAGGTATTGATTGTAGATCCACGGAGCTTCAACAACACTTCATTCTATTTGAGTGATTTACTTCTGAAATTGATTCAACTAAGGTAGTTGATAGAAATGTCAGTGAACCATCTATTTGGCCACAACCATTCACTTCCAAACATATTTGTATTTATTGTGCTTAAAATTCATAGAGTTATACTTAAATAGATGTGTGATAATTTGGAACTAGAATTCATAAAAGTGTGGGTCTACATGGGAGAACATGTCTTTATGGTCTTGTTGTTTCCATAACAAACAATATAAAAGATTTTANTTTGGAACTAGAATTCATAAAAGTGTGGGTCTACATGGGAGAACATGTCTTTATGGTTTTGTAGTTTCCATAACAAACAATATAAAAGATTTTATCATTGTTGTGCTCTCTTTATTCCTTTATTGTCATGAATGAGATAGTTTCACTAGTAGTGTTGCCTTGAAAGTTTTTGAACCTAGCCAAGTAAGAAAACATTATAATCAAATCAATAACCAAAGCATAATTTTGGAAAGGTTTCCTCGACGAAAAACTGCAAATCATATTGGAATTGTAGAAACGGTGGTGAAGCATCCAATTGGTGATTAAATATTCCTTGTCTTGTTAATCCAATATAAGCTTCAGGCTCTACCAGAAACATTAGAAAAAATAAACATTTTTTTGTGGACCTGNCCAAGTAAGAAAACATTATAATCAAATCAATAACCAAAGCATAATTTTGGAAAGGTTCCTCGACGAAAAACTGCAAATCATATTGGAATTGTAGAAACGGTGGTGAAGCATCCAACTGGTGATTAAATATTCCTTGTCTTGTTAATCCAATATAAGCTTCAGGCTCTACCAGAAACATTAGAAAAAATAAACGTTTTTTTGTGGACCTATTTGGGGTTTATGATGGCCATGGTCACAATTCATCTGTGACCCCCTCATGATGGCATTGCTTTTTTTAAAATTGTGACCGTAAGAAAATCATTTTGACTATATGCTGGATCATAGCAGAATTTGTGGTGTTCTTGATGAATTTGTTTGTGATCTTGTGTCTTCTATGTTGTGTCCTTTTAAATGTATGATCTTTGTTATCGTTTATGTATTACTTTGTTTGAGTAAAGTGAAAGGGATTAGGCTATTGGTAAAATGTATTGAATAGGTTCTTTCTTTGTCCCTTTGATGAGTTTCTGATTTGATATTTTCATTGATTCTTATAAGGTGATTATAGGCTACCTTCAAAATTAAAGCTTTTTGATATGCATGTGTTGGATTCCTTGTAAGTGTAAACTCAGAAAGAGTGGAGAATTAGAAGATTGAGAACAAGAGTATGTGGTAAAATATATATATGTATTCCTTGAATTTAGAAATTTCCATTTGTTTGATTGCTATTTTGCTATGCTTTGATTGATACGCCAAAAGTAATAAAGAAGAATGCCAGATTTTACAATTTTGGAAAAATGAAACAGAAGTGTTTGATGTTTAAGAAATCAAAAGTTTATCAGCATAAAAAATTACGAGTTTTCATGATTAGAAACATAGCTGAACTAAGGGCTTACATAGCAAGTGTAACATGGAATTACTTACTTGAAGCCCTTAATCTTATTTGATCACTAAAGAAAGAGATGGTTCCAACCAAATGATGCTAATTATTATTCTTGACTCATGTTGGAGTTCCTTTTTCTATTCTTTATCAAATTTAATGAGTTTCGTTATAATTTCCTTTTTCTTTGTTCATAAGCTATACCCCCCCCCCCCCCCCCCCAGCATTTGAATGGTGTTTTCTTAGTAGATCTTACAATGCAACTTCAACTTTAGATGAGCTGAACAAACATAGCAGAAAGATTTTTTTTGTTCATCATGAGCTATACCCCAAGCATTTGGATGGTGTTATCATCTATTACGAGTTGTATTGACTCATAAGAATATGTTTTTTTTTCCCAGAATAGAACCCCTAGCTTTTCATTTTTCATGGTTTGACAAACCAAATAAAAAAAATGCTTAGAAGAATCTCTTACTAGTTGATGATGAATCTCTAACCAATTGAAAGTTTTTAATCCAAGCTTCAAGAGAAAAAAAGAAATCAAGCAAAGGTATAGAGGTTTGACTTGAAAGGAATCCATAAGCTTCATTTGTGAAGACTAACTAGGTTTAAGTAAGCAACATAAAGAGAAGGGAAATACAATCTGGAACAATGGAAGGGANTATGATGGCCATGGTCACAATTCATCTGTGACCCCCTCATGATGGCATTGCTTTTTTTAAAATTGTGACCGTAAGAAAATCATTTTGACTATATGCTGGATCATAGCAGAATTTGTGGTGTTCTTGATGAATTTGTTTGTGATCTTGTGTCTTCTATGTTGTGTCCTTTTAAATGTATGATCTTTGTTATCGTTTATGTATTACTTTGTTTGAGTAAAGTGAAAGGGATTAGGCTATTGGTAAAATGTATTGAATAGGTTCTTTCTTTGTCCCTTTGATGAGTTTCTGATTTGATATTTTCATTGATTCTTATAAGGTGATTACAGGCTACCTTCAAAATTAAAGCTTTTTGATATGCATGTGTTGGATTCCTTCTAAGTGTAAATNATTAGGCTATTGGTAAAATGTATTGAATAGGTTCTTTCTTTGTCCCTTTGATGAGTTTCTGATTTGATATTTTCATTGATTCTTATAAGGTGATTATAGGCTACCTTCAAAATTAAAGCTTTTTGATATGCATGTGTTGGATTCCTTGTAAGTGTAAACTNCTTTTTTTTTTTTTGAAAAAAATAGATCTGCAAATATCATTACATTGGAAAAAGTATGATTACAATCACTAGATAATAAAGTCTTAAGCTCGGGGGGTGGACAACGCACCCAACACAAAAGACTTGAGTTAAATAATTTCATAACTGCAACCCAGTGAGTTGCTTTGTTAAGAGTCTTTGANGATAAGGTTGAGAAAAACACAATCCAAGAGAAACAAATGACTTTACACTTCATTCACAGGTAGAAACCAACTCAAACTCCGAACAACTTGAGATTAGCTAAAAAACTTCAAGCNCTTGTGTAAAAACCTTAAGTTAAGAGTTTTTGCTAAAAAAACAAATATCACTAACAAAAGCACAAATATCCCATGGAGGAGCATCTTCAGAAACACTTAGCTTGATCATCTCCAAATTGTCACTAGAAACAATAACATCGCGAAGCCCAAAAGTNGAGCATAACCACCACCCAAACCTATTGTGAATCAAACTGGTGATAGATACATTGCCACTCCCTTAGTAGCCACAAATTGAATAGCCCTCAAATTCTCCGGATAATCTCTCACACAATATAAGTGACTCACATTTCTTTTCCAGTTATAACCCACTACCCATAATTCTTCTATGCGATCTCTCCCCTCGGTTCTCTCTTTCAACACTTCATTCACTGGTAGAAATCTTCATTGTAATATACTTCCCCTTGCACAAATTAGGACAATGCCCTATGGAGAAGCACANAAGTGACTCACATTTCTTTTCCAGTTATAACCCACTACCCATAATTCTTCTATGCGATCTCTCCCCTCGGTTCTCTCTTTCAACACTTCATTCACTGGTAGAAATCTTAATTGTAATATACTTCCCCTTGCACAAATTAGGACAATGCCCTATGGAGAAGCACAACAGCTTATCCAGTTAAGGGCTGGTGTTAATCAAATCCAACAAATTATACACTCCGACACTAGTGGTATTATTTACATCTCTTGCCGTGTGCGTAATGTAATAGGGGTGGTTGCCAAGCCCTTCCCTAGAATTTGATTTTTTTTTATATGAATCGATGTATTTATATTTCAAATAATATGTACAAGCACCAATAAAGAAAGGTTTTGAATGATTGTGCAAAATATATTAGTTACTGCTTTTAAAAAAATATAAATTAGTAGCATTGGAACATGCACTGCATTTATGAGACTTTCATATTTATACCCCTCAATTCTACCCTAACATTGTTGAAAAATTAGCCATTAGTGCGCTTAAGTGGTTTTTTTTCAATTCTAATTAATAAAATTGATGAAAGTTCTTATCTAATTTTAAAATTTTCAACTTTGAATTGATTAGTAAAAATTGGTGAGAGTGTTTATATATGTCATATGAGAGNTTCATATTTATACCCCTCAATTCTACCCTAACATTGTTGAAAAATTAGCCATTAGTGTGCTTAAGTGGTTTTTTTTCAATTCTAATTAATAAAATTGATGGAAGTTCTTATCTAATTTTAAAATTTTCAACTTTGAATTGATTGGTAAAAATTGGTGAGAGTGTTTATATATGTCATATGAGAGATTTAAATGGAGGCAACCTTGTGGCTGATTGTTATTTTTATTTTATTTTTTTTTATCAGAGACAAACTACAACATTTCTATTTAAAAAGTAAACATGTCATAGCCGTCATATAACCNATTAATAAAATTGATGGAAGTTCTTATCTAATTTTAAAATTTTCAACTTTGAATTGATTGGTAAAAATTGGTGAGAGTGTTTATATATGTCATATGAGAAATTTAAATGGAGGCAACCTTGTGGCTGATTGTTATTTTTATTTTATTTTTTTTTATCAGAGACAAACTACAACATTTCTATTTAAAAAGTAAAAATGTAATAGCCGTCATATAACTCACACACACACCCAAAGGCTGATTGTTATCCAAAAACACTTCTTTTGGTAAAATCAAGAAACATTATCAAATGCATAAAATAAATTATTATCATATTAGTTTGTGGGCTGCATTGGGTAGGACTTATGGTGTTACTCTGTCAAATGGATCTTTGGCAACAAGGCAACAGACAAAACCAGAGTGATCAATGTGAAAAATAAGTCATGCGTATGCCCGCAAGGACCAGTGCACTATCATTTCCTTTTTTTAGTTTTCTTGTGAAAAAAATGATTTAGAAGAAGAGAAATAACAGTCAAATACCACCTAGTAGGGGTGGTCCAGTGGTGGTATAGTCTTACTTCTCACTTAAAGGTCGAGAGTTCGAATTTTAGAATCCCCATTAGAACTCTGTGATTGTCCGTTATATTAGCCTAGTTAAATTTAGTCCCGAGAAGTGTACATGAGTAGTTGGTGAGATAGAATTGGATATGGATTGGTAACTATAGTCATAATGGTTAACTATCTATCTATACTATTAGAATCTATGAAAAAAAATTTATCATCATTTTTCTTTCCATGTCCTATTAGCCTACAATTTTTATTTAAATCTAAACTCTTCTTATTATATAGCATTAGGTCTATAATCGTACATTTTTTCTTATAGAGTTAGATCATATATAATACACGTACACAAATAACATGATTCAAAATTTTATTAACATATGGTTGTCAGATCGAGTTTTACGGTCAAATATATATAATATTTAATTTTTTAGTATACAACAATCATAATAATAATATAAAAAAAAATAAATATATATCTATAATTTAATTAGATGTGCAAATATTCAAAAATAAAGCTCCACTACAAACAAAGAAAATGTCTAAAAGGCTAGAGAGATACCTAAAATAAAAATTAGGTATTCTAAGAGGGATAGAATAGATCAATAATTAGATTTATTAATATTTGAAATAAGAATTAATTATTTGACTCATATTTTTATTATTCAATTTAATTACAAATATAATTTAAATTTTATTAAAATATGTTCACGTGTAATGCACTTCGTTCATTGCTAGTTGATTGAAATAGTGCGATGGTTGGCTGGTTAAGGGAGTTTTGTAATATACAGAGTCAGAATTTGAGGAGGCTATATTTTTTTAACATTAATAAATTGGAACTTTGAAAATTAAGAAAATTGAGAGGACAAACTTCTCATATAAGACTCTCATACAATTTCTTTCGTATAATATTATAGATTTGTATAAAAAACGTATTCATTCAAATTATGATACCTTTTTTTTTTTTTGAAAAAAATAGATCTGCAAATATCATTACATTGGAAAAAGTATGATTACAATCACTAGATAATAAAGTCTTAAGCTCGGGGGGTGGACAACGCACCCAACACAAAAGACTTGAGTTAAATAATTTCATAACTGCAACCCAGTGAGTTGCTTTGTTAAGAGTCTTTGGCTTGTGTAAAAACCTTAAGTTAAGAGTTTTTGCTAAAAAAACAAATATCACTAACAAAAGCACAAATATCCCATGGAGGAGCATCTTCGGAAACACTTAGCTTGATCATCTCCAAATTGTCACTAGAAACAATAACATCGTGAAGCCCAAAAGCAGGAGCCAAGAGACAGGCTTCTCTTATAGCAACCGCTTCAAAAAACAAGCTAGATACAACTGGAATTTATATTCACTCTCAACTCTGGCCAAAGTTTAGGCTTAAGTTAAGGCTTCTCTCAAATATGGTACTTCATATTCACTCTAAACTCCGACCAACGTTCGTTTACAGGTTATTTATTATCTTGCGGGTCTAACTGAACTGAACTACTGTGAACCATTGCTCTTCTAGGAGATGCCATGATACCCACAATGTGTATGGAAGAAGGTGTGTTGTATTTTTAACAAACATTGTACAATATTATGTTGTAACTCATTTAAAATACCAAATAGGGTTCTTTTCTCCTAAGTAAGTCTATTTTTAGATTTTGATTGATTTCTCCGATCCAAATTCAAATTCAATTGAAAAAATCTTATCGAAACTAATCCAATTTTTCAGTGAATTTTATTTTTATACTCTTTCTTAATTCCATAAAATTTTAAAAAAGTGATTGTAAAATCCAGGTGAATTTAAAATTTTTATAACAAGGGTAAAACGGTAATTTGTCACTATGATACGGGTTATAAACTTGAATTTTTCTAGATCTCAGATGACGAAACGGACCTCACCGTTAGATTCGTTTAGCAAAATCTAGTTACCCTGTTAAATTTCATCGAATTCCGAGATAGTCTGATTTTTTGCATTTTACGAGACAATCGAGTCTCGGGTGACCCAAAAATTGGATTTTTAATAAAATTTTGAAATTAAAAATAATAATAATAATAATTTAAGGAAAATTAAAATTAATTTGAACTTGAACTGGAACTGGAACAAAATTTAATCGTTTCGAGGCGAAAACGAAACTGGAGAAAATAAGAACGTGTGTGGCGTGCTGTGAGCCAAGTAAATTAGAGAGTATACATAGGGGGGAAATCATATTTCCCCCATTTCTTCATCCGTTCACCGATAGGAGAAAGAAGAGAGGAAAAAGAGAGAAATTCTTCACTTCTCTCTACGATCTATGGCCTTGTGGTTTCGAATCCACTCGAAGCAAGAACAAAAGTTGTTCTCCTCCCCGAGGGCTACGCGACCACGCCAAAAATGAAAAGTTTCACCGAAGGTTGAAAAATGAGATTTTGGAAAGGCTTGGGTTAGAGCTCAGGTTAAAGTCTTGGAGCTTTCCCAACGTGTTCCTTATGCTTCAAGAGGTAGAGTTCCTTCCTACTTTGATTTATTTTACAAATTAGGGTGTTATATGAAATGAGTAGTTTGGTAGAGACTTATATTATTTGTCTATGATTGTGACATTAATGGAATTGAGTGATTGGTGAATTAGGTATGTGAATTTGACCTAAATTGAGTTAAATTCCTATATTGGAATTGGTAGGTTGCAATTATTTGTGTAGTTCCACAGAAAATGGGTGTTATATAGGCATGCTATTTGTTTAAATTTATGCATTGTGAAATTAAGTGTATTATTGACATATATTATGTGATAACATGCTTGAGAATTTTAGTTGGATATGAAATGTTAATATATGCTCTTTGATATATTGACATAGTGATGAACTTGGTGTTTACATGCATGGAATATGTATACATGGTGACAAAAAAAATTTGGCAATTACATGCTTATGATATGATTGGCCATTAAATGTAGAAATAATTGTTAATCTAGCTCATATGACATTCATTACATGTGGGCATGACATTAAAATAGCAATGATAGATTACATTGCATATGCACAGAGATATCGCATGTTATCGGTGTGTGTGCATGGTTGTTTATCAACACTATGCTTGGTGGATGACTGATGGGCTCGAGTAAGCTTGGTCGAAGACCTGGCCAAGTCTCACTAATTACATGGTGATTAGGGTTGGGGTTAGCAAGAAGAGCTAGAAGATCCCTCAGGTGCAAGACCCGGTGATGGGGTACACACACCCTTTGTATAGTCCATGAAGTGTGTGGGTATACGCGGAACCCTTNAAAGCTAGAAGATCCCTCAGGTGCAAGACCCGGTGATAGGGTACACACACCCTTTGTATAGTCCATGAAGTGTGTGGGTATACGCAGAACCCTTGGTGGAAGTCCGTAAATTCCGTGTGAGTTGGGTGACCCTTGGTGTAAGTCCATAAACATCCACCCCTACAAAGACCTTGGAAAATTTTAAAATGGTTATTGGATGAGTGAGGCCAATGGCGAGGGTTGAAAAATCTGGTCTTAATACTCATGGCATTGCATGGGGGAAAGGAGCCGGTGAGGGCTCGGATTGAGTTGCATGAGTGGGTATCATCTCATATCATGGCATGACATGTTGAATTCCAACATAGATTGATTAGTCTTGATTGGAACGATTATTTTTTATGAAATGTTGCATGTGAACATTGCATATCCACTTAGGTTGGGCAGTAGCCACTGTAGGAAATACTTTACTTGGCGTTGGCTCACCCTATATGGGAAAATATTTCAGGTGTGGGGTATATGCCGATGGAAGGCCCTCACACGGGACCTCAAGGATGAAGAGAGCTGACTTGTGGCTTGTATAACACATTTTGTGTAAATAGTGAGTTTTTGTAACATTATTGTGAAAAACGTAGTTTTGATATGAAATTTCATGTAAATCAATGAAATGTATAGAATGAGTTGTAATAGACTTGTATGGATTATGAATAATGTAGAAAACATCTTTCTACATGTTTGGGATGAATTTGGTTTAGTTTGAAATGGACTTGGAGTGTAAAATAGGTGAAACAGGAAAAAATGGGCTACGCGTACCGGTAGGCGAGGTCCAGAAAACACAGTGTACCGGTACGGTGAGGTCCAGTGAACCACGCGTATTGGTACACTTTGGCAGATTTTGTAATTTTTTTATTTTTCTTCCAAGGCCTTAGGCTATGCATTCTTTAATTCTAATGTTACTAATGAATTTAAATGGAGACGTATTATGGTACATTGAACCTCAATAGGATTAATTGATTAATAGAATACGGGTGTTACGTGTGAAGTAAGATTCCGGTAACGGGATAACATTAGTGTGATGTCGGATCAAGCAGTACTCACGGGTATTTTCGTTGGTTGACAGATTGTCAACGGGACCCCCGATTTTAGGGGCATCACAGCTTGGTATTAGAGCATAGGTATGTAATTACCTAGGGCTTAATGGGCATTGGGTCTAGACTACTGCATGCATTGTGCATTCATGATTATGTGCTTAAATGCTACGTGCTACATGTTATGTGATATGTGAATGGTATGCATGATAAAATGTATATGAAAAAGTGACACTAGGGTTAGAAAACATAACCTTGGGAGTTGAAAAACAAAGGAACGGGATAGTTCAAGGTGTAAGCTTGATCCCTAACTTTGGGATACTAAGTTGTTGGTCTATTGCTATTTTACATGTGTTTAGATGGATAGTAGAGGAAGAGGACGTCGAGGCGATGGGCGAAACAATAATCAACCACCACCAGTTTTCGACCAACAAGCATTTAATGAAACAATGGGTATGATGGCAGCTACTGTCGCACAAGCTAGTGCCAATACAAATTGCGGAGGCTCAAGCAACCTCCAACAGTTTAAGGCACACAAGCCTCTAATTTTTAAGGGAAGGGCGGATCCGATGGTGGCCGACCATTGGTTCCGTCGAGTCAACAAAGTCTTAGGGGCGATGAAAATCACCTCGGATGCCACTAAGATAAGACTAGCTGCATTCCAGCTAGAAGGAGAAGCCCAATTGTAGTGGTATTGGGTGAGCGCCACCAAGAATTTAGAAACCATGACATGGGGAGAGTTCAAGGAACCTTTCATGGGGAAGTATTTCCCGACTGCCGCAAGACATGCAAAGGCCCGGGAGTTTTTAGACTTGCGACAAGGAACAATGACGATGATGGAGTATGTGGATAAGTTCACAGAGTTAGCCCGGTTCGCCGATGACTACGTGGCCATAGATATGGCCAAGGTGACGAAGTTTGAGGATGGTCTGAAATTATCCATCTGAGGAAAGATTGTGGGCCTCCGCTACAAGATTTGGATTCGATGGTCAAAACAACAATGGTCATTGAACGAGAGGTGGATGATGCCAGGAACATTCNATGGGCGAAACAATAATCAACCACCACCAGTTTTCGACCAACAAGCATTTAATGAAACAATGGGTATGATGGCAGCTACTGTCGCACAAGCTAGTGCCAATACAAATTGCGGAGGCTCAAGCAACCTCCAACAGTTTAAGGCACACAAGCCTCTAATTTTTAAGGGAAGGGCGGATCCGATGGTGGCCGACCATTGGTTCCGTCGAGTCAACAAAGTCTTAGGGGCGATGAAAATCACCTCGGATGCCACTAAGATAAGACTAGCTGCATTCCAGCTAGAAGGAGAAGCCCAATTGTAGTGGTATTGGGTGAGCGCCACCAAGAATTTAGAAACCATGACATGGGGAGAGTTCAAGGAACCTTTCATGGGGAAGTATTTCCCGACTGCCGCAAGACATGCAAAGGCCCGGGAGTTTTTAGACTTGCGACAAGGAACAATGACGATGATGGAGTATGTGGATAAGTTCACAGAGTTAGCCCGGTTCGCCGATGACTACGTGGCCATAGATATGGCCAAGGTGACGAAGTTTGAGGATGGTCTGAAATTATCCATCTGAGGAAAGATTGTGGGCCTCCGCTACAAGATTTGGATTCGATGGTCAAAACAACAATGGTCATTGAACGAGAGGTGGATGATGCCAGGAACATTCGGGAGGCTGGCACAAAAGATAGAAAGAAAGAGGGCTAATCCTATTCTTCTAGTTCGGGGAAGAGGCAGAGGACTTCTACCCCTCAAGGGTTTCAGGGACATGGTTGTGGCTATCAAGGCCAAGGCCAAGGTCGCTACTCCCAAGGCAGGGGAAACTTCAGGACAACATATCAAGTAGGTCAAAGGACTTGCCATCATTGCCACCAATCGGGTCACATGAGAAAGGATTGCCCTCAGAGGCAAGGATCTCAGAGTCATGGGACGTCATCTCTGTCCCAATCATCAGTGGGGCAGTCGCAATCACATTACATTCCTCCCTACCCCACCATGGATCAGGGAAGCCAGTACTAGTTCCAAGGTGCCACACAGGCCCTACTAATCTATGAGCGGGGACTTCGCCAGCAGGCCAGATGGGTAAGGGCATGGGTCGAGGTCGAGGACAGGGCTCACAAGCCGGGACATCAGGGACCTAGGGGCGTGTCTACGTCATGATACCTCAGACTGAGCTAGTGGATCAGTCAATCATCCAGGGTACGTTTCTACTCTCTCGCTTATGGGCTAGGGTGTTGTTTGACTCTGGAGCATCATATTCATTCATCTCTGCATCATGTGTACGGGATTTGAGCTTAGAGGTTAATACCTTGGAAGAGTCGTTGTATGTAAATTCTCCCCTAGGAGCTAGGGTGTGTGTTGATCGAATATGTCAGGTCTATGAGTTAGAGATCTCTAGGATTCTACTCACTGTGGACCTTAGGGTTATAGACATGACGGAGTTTGACATTATCCTCAGAATGGATTGGTTAGCGGCACATCAGGTCGTCATTGATTGTGATTGGAAGAGAATCACTGCTTATACACCGGAAGGTGTTTGTTTCAAGTTTTAGGGGGAAAAGCATGGTGTCTTACCCCAAGTCGTGTATGACTCTAGATGAGATGAGCAGTTAATGGGATGGCTTGCGAGCCTTACCTTAGAGGATCAGGTGAGACAAGAATTAGGTCTCCTTCGAGTTGTTTGTGAGTATGAGGATGTTTTTTCGGATGAATTACTAGGATTACCTCCACATAGGGATGTAGACTTTGTCATTGAGTTGCATCCAGGCACATATCCTATTTCTATGACTCCGTATAGAATGGCGTTAGTTGAGTTGCAAGAACTCAAGGTCTAGTAACAGGAGTTGTTAGACAAGGAGTTTATTAGACTAAGCACTTCACCTTGGGGTGCTCCGGTGTTATTTGTCAAGAAAAAGGACAAAACCCTTCAGTTGTGTATAGATTATCGGCGGTTGAACTGGATTACCATTAAGAATAGGTACCCTTTGCCTAGGATTGACGATTTGTTTGATCAACTGAGGGGAGCACAGGTCTACTCCAAGATAGACTTACGCACGGGCCTACCATCAGTTGAGGATTAGGGAGGAAGACATCCCTAAGACAACATTCAGAACGCGGTATGGTCACTTCGAATTCATGGTAATGCCTTTCGGGTTAATGAATGCTCCGGCAGTATTCATGGATCTCATGCATAGGGTATTCCAATCCTATTTAGATCAGTTTGTCGTGGTGTTTGTTAACGACATCTTGATTTACTCCAAGATCGAGGAGGAGCATGAAAATCATCTAAGGGTTATTCTTCAGACACTGAGAGACCACTAGTTGTACGTCAAGTTCAACAAATATGAATTTTGGCTTACGGAAGTAAAGTTTTTGGGACACGTGGTGTCGGCTTCGGGTGTATCTGTGGACCCGGATAAGGTTGTGGCGATCATGGATTGGGAGAGGTCAAAATCAGTTTTCGAGATACGCAGTTTCTTGGAATTGACAGGATATTACAGAAGGTTCATCGAGGACTTCTCCCGATTAGCTGCACCTATGACTAGATTGACTCGGAATGAGGTTAAGTTTGTGTGGGATAATTCGTGCAAGAAGACATTCCAAGAACTGAAGAGGAGGCTTACTTCAGCTCCTATTTTGATTGTTCCAGAGACAGGACAGATGTACACCTTGTACTGTGATGCCTCCAAGGACGGACTCGGATGTGTTTTGATACAATCCGAAAGGGTGGTGACTTATGGTTCTCAGCAGCTGAAGAATCATAAGCAGAATTACCCCACGCATGACCTAGAGTTGGAGGCCATCGTCTTTGCCTTGAAGACTTGGCGTCACCACTTATATACGAAGCAGTTTGAGGTATTTTTGGACCACAAAAGTCTGGAATACATTTTTATACAATGGGACCTCAACATGAGGCAACGCCGGTGGATGAAATACCTGGAAGATTATGACTTCACCTTGCACTAACATCCCGGTAAGGCAAACGTGGTGGCTGATGCACTCAGCCGGAAGTCAAGGGGAGTCTTGGCTAGTGTGACTTCCCAGGAGTGGGAGATGCTTGAGATTGTGAGACAATTTGGGTTACACTACAGGGATCAAGCTCAGGGCATTTTAGGGAGCTTGGTGGCTATGCCTTCCTTACTGAGCAAGGTGATTGAGTCCCAGAGGCAAGACCTCGAGTTATTATCCATTAGGGACCGAGTGCAAGCGGGTACGGGTGATGAGGGTTAGGTCATTCACTCAGATGACAGCCTTCGGTACAGGGAAAAAGTTGTAGTTCCCCAGTCTGTGGAGCTGAGAAAGGAGATCCTCAGGGAGTTTCATTGCTCCTGATTTACAGTGCATCCAAGTGGCACGAAGATGTATCATGATCTTTGTTGCTAGTATTATTGGAGTAGGATGAAGAGGCAGGTGGGTGACTTTGTTAGTAGATGTCTCACGTGTCAGCAGATTAAGGCTGAGCACCAGAGACCAGCGAGGTTACTCCAGCCTTTGGAGGTAGCCAAGTGGAAGTGGGATCATATCACCATGGATTTTGTGATCCACTTGCCACGAACATTGTGGGGACATTACACAGTGTGGATGATAATGGATCGACTTACAAAGTCGGCACACTTTTTAGCGGTGCGAATGACCTCCCGACTGGAGAAATTCTGCAGATTGTACATACAGGAGATTGTCAGGTTGTATAGGGTGCCTGTATCTATAGTATCGGATCGAAATCTCAGGTTCACCGCCCACTTTTGGGAGAGTTTTCAACGGGCTATGGGGACTTAGTTGACGATGAGTACAATATTTTATCCCTACACAGACGGTCAGTCGGAGAGGACCATCCAGATATTAGAGGACATGTTATGGGCATGCGTCCTAGATCTCAAGGGTAGCTGGGAAGATCACTTACCCTTAGTGGAATTCGTCTACAATAATAGTTATCAGGCGAGCATATAGATGATGCCCTATGAGGTACTTTATGGGAAGCTTTCCCGTTCTCTGATTTGTTAGACGGAGGTGGGAGAGAGACCCTCTACGGGTCCGAATTTGATTAGAGACACTTCGAAGAAGGTGGACTAGATTCGGAAGCATCTTCTCACAGCTCAGAGCCGGCGGAAGAGCTACGCTGACAGACGACGGTGACCCCTGGAGTTTGAGATGGGAGATCACGTCTTCTTGAAGGTGATGTTTAAAAGAGGAGTGATTAGGTTCAAAAAATGAGGGAAGCTGTCACCGAGGTTTATCGGGTCCTTCAAGGTACTCGAGAGGGTGGGTACAGTGGCTTACCGGTTGGTGTTACCGCCAAATCTATCTGGTGTTTATGTGATATTCCATGTCTCTATGTTCCGGAAGTATACTCCAGATCCAACACATGTGGTGGGTTGGGGTAAGATGACTGTTGATGCGGATGAGACCTTCAAGGAGGGACCGGTGCGTATCATGGATAGCCGGGAGTAGATTTTACGAGGCAAGACCGTGAGGTTAGTGAAGGTGTTGTAGCAACACTGAGGCATGGAGGAGGCAACATGGAAGCGTAAGGACACTATACGTACCAACTATCCATTCCTGTTTGAGGATGGAGGTACAAGTTTTATAATTTTAAGTATAATGTCATTGTTGCATATGCATGTGGTTAAGTGTGTATGTGTGTATGTGTGTATGTGAATTTCGGGGATGAAATTCTTTTAAGGAGGGAAGAATGTAAAACCCGAGTGAATTTAAACTTTTTATAACAAGGGCAAAACGATAACATGTTACTATAATATGGGTTGTAAACCTGAATTATTCTAGATCTCGGATGACGAAACAAACCTCACTGTTGGATTCGTCTCGCAAAATCTAGTTACCCTGTCAAATTTCATCGAATTCTGAGATAGTCAAATTTTTTACATTTTACGAGACAGTCGAGTCTCGGGTGACCCAAAAATAGGATTTTTGATAAAATATCAAAAATAAAAAAAATAATAATAATTTAAGGCAAATTAAAGTAAAATTAATTTAAACTTGAACCGATGCGAAATTTAATCATTTCGGGGCAGAAACGAAATTGGAGAAAATATGGACGTGTGGCACGTTGTGAGCCAAGTAAATTAGAGAGTATACTTAGGGGGAAAAATCAGATTTTCCCACATTTCTTCGGCCATTCACCTATAGGAGAGAGAAGAGAGGGAAAATAGAGAAATTTTTCACTTCTCTCTACGATATATAGCCTTGTGGTGCTTGAATCCACTCGGGGCAAGAACAAAAGTTGTTCTCCTGGCCGAGGGCTACGCGACCACGCTAAAAACGTTGAGTTTCACCGAAGGTTAAAAAATGAGATTTTAGGAAGGCTTGTGTTATAGCTCGGGTTGAAGTCTTGGAGCTTTTCTAATGTGTTCCTTACGCTTCAAGAGGTAGGGTTCCTTCCTACTTGAATTTATTTTACAACATAGGGTGTTATATGAAATGAGTAGTTTGGTAGAGGCTTATATCATTTGTCTATGATTGTGAAATTAATGGAATTGAGTGATTGGTGAATTGGGTATGTGAATTTGACCTAAATTGAGTTAAATTCCTAGATTGGAATTGGTAAGTTGCAATTACTTGTGTAGTTCCATGGAAAATGGGTGTTATGTGGGCATGCTATGTGTTTAAATTTATGCCTTGTGAAATTAAGTATGTTATTGACATATATCATGTGATAACATGCTTGAGAATTTTAGTTGGATATGAAATGTTAATATATGCTCTTTGATATATTGACATTGTGAAACCCGGGAAAAATTTAAATTTTTTTCTGAAAAAAAAGGGCAAAATGGTAATTTGTCATCCTAATGCGTATTTAAAATACATATTTTTATAGAGCTCGAATGAGACAATGGACCTCACCGTTGGATTCACATCGCGAAACCTAGCTGCCTTGTCAATTTTCGTCGAATTTTAAGATAGTTGAGTTTTTCACGTTTTTCAAGGCGAGGGGCGTCCGGTGACTCCCAAAAACGAAATTTTAATAAAAATTTTGAAAGTTAAAAAATATTTTAAATAAAGTTCATGTAAAATATTTTGAACTGAAACCGGTACAAAATAAATCGTTTCGGGGCAAAAATGAACCCGAATCAGTGAGTGAGGGACACGTGGCGCGACTCGGGTCAAGTATTGGAAAGTATAAATATGGGCTAAATCAAATATTTTGCTGAAGGATCTCTGCATTTCAACTGGTTCCAACGTGTGACAGCAAGAGGGAGAGAAAAAGGGAGAAAACAAATCCTTCTTCGTCGATTCTCGGAGTTCCGTCGCTCAGATCAACTCGGACCAAGAGCCAAAGTTCATCTCCTCGACGAGGGCTACGCGTACGTACCAAAAAGAGTGGATTTCACCGAAAATTCAAGAGGAGACTTTGGGGAAAATCAAAGCTTTGAGGTTGATTTGGTGTTATAGAAGTTCTTACACTTCTATTGAGGTAGGGTTCCCTCCTACCTTGGTTTTATTCTTACCTTAAGTGGGCTTTTAGTGGCTGAAATTGGTTTATATGTGGGCTGTCCAAATGGACTGTTTTGGTGCTGAAATTGAGGCTATNGCTTTTAGTGGCTGAAATTGGTTTATATGTGGGCTGTCCAAATGGACTGTTTTGGTGCTGAAATTGGGGTTGTTTTGTGCACTAATTAAGGGTTGTTTTGTGCACTAATTAGGGACTGTTAAGGGGCTGAATTTGGGCTATTTAAGGGGTTGTTAAAGGGCTGAATTATGGACTGTTTTTAGGCCATGTTATGGACTGAGATTGTAATTGTTTTTGGACTGTTTTTGCGGACTACTTTTAGGCTATTTTGTGGGCTATATACGGGCTGTTATATAGTTTTTGTGGTTTAGATAAGAGCTGTTACGTGGGCTATTACATGGGCTGTTATGTGTTATATTATGCCTTACTGATTAGATGTGTTATTAGCCTAAAAGTTGTGATATCACTTGCCTATGATTATGAAAGTGAAATTATGGACTTATGGCGTGATTTATGATTGGAAATGCAATTGTTGGTATATGCATGTTATGATAATTGAATTTGTGACAAATATAANGCTATTTAAGGGGCTGTTAAAGGGCTGAATTATGGACTATTTTTAGGCCATGTTATGGACTGAAATTGTAATTGTTTTTGGACTATTTTTGCGGACTACTTTTAGGCTATTTTGTGGGCTATATACGGGCTGTTATATAGTTTTTGTGGTTTAGATAAGAGCTGTTACGTGGGCTATTACATGGGCTGTTATGTGTTATATTATGCCTTACTGATTAGGTGTGTTATTAGCCTAAAAGTTGTGATATCACTTGCCTATGATTATGAAAGTGAAATTATGGACTTATGGCATGATTTTTGATTGGAAATGCAATTATTGGTATATGCATGTTATGATAATTGAATTTGTGACAAATATGATATCTATATGCTTAAAACATAACTTATCATGATATATTGAGATTGTTCATATGTCATTCATAACGTATTGAACATTGTATCATTGTGCATAGAGGCATCACATTCATAGGCATAAGTCATGAGTGTGGGTGTGTGAGATGCATGGTTGATCAAACACCTTGTTTGGTGGTTGGTTTGTAGGTACGGGAAAAAGTGGATCGAAGATCCCCTTTGAGTCGCATGGTTGCATGGAAGAAAACTTATGTCGGGTATAGCAAGTAGGGCTAGACTCTCCCTCGGGTGCAAGACCTGGCGACTTGGTTATACACTCCCCTGTGGTGAAATTTCAGAAAAGTGTAGTATGGTATACGGAACCGGCGGTATAAAATCCAAAATCCGTTGCCCAACAAGACACAAGATTTTGATTTATAAGAAAATACTCATTTAATGAGTACCATCCAATAATGATCTGATTTATAAAATGCATGATTTTTTATTCAAAGCGATCATTAGATGCATTTTCGTCGAAAACGGGTCATTACACATTGGCATTGCATTGTGTTGTGGAAAACTAAATTTCCTAAATTGTAAGGACCTCAGAGCTACTATGTTTAATACGCACGAAAACTCTAATCCTACACATCTTAATCTTACAGTCAAATGCGTACTATATATATAACTTTGGATGTGCACAAACTTTCCAGTTAGACGTTGTCCCAATTCATTTGCAACTTGATGCTTTCTACATATTCTACGACAATCATTTGCATCATACAATTTATGTGAGTGTTTGGGTTTATTTACCTAGAATGCTAGCAATTGAGGTTATTCACTTGGGATTTTGATGAATCCTTGTCTTCTTTTCCCCCCTTTTTAACTTTCATGACCACATCCAATATTATATAATAAATTGACCAAATAACATAATTTCACCTCTAGTGGTTTCACAAACATCAAAAACCTAGTTAGTCTCTTAAAATCTAATAAAAAAAATACAAAATGCATAGTATTTTAGTGTTGTTTTCCTTCCTATGGATTTATCGATACTTATTTTAGGATTAAGAGGGAGGAAGCCAAAATTGCTGCATGGGAGAACCTGCAGAAGGCAAAAGTTGAGGCAGCGATATGGAAACTAGAGGTTAATTTTTGATTGCATAATTTGAAATCTTTAATTACAAAGTTTGCAAGGGCTCAACCCTTAGGAAATGATCCATGTTTTCATTNATGGAAACTAGAGGTTAATTTTTGATTGTATAATTTGAAATCTTTAATTACAAAGTTTGCAAGGGCTCAACCCTTAGGAAATGATCCATGTTTTCATTGCAGTATTACAAGTTAAAATATGTTTGTCTATTTCTGTAAACAATAGCCTAGACAGGAATTAATCCAATTGGAGCATTTAGTATTGTTGAAACATGATCTTTTGTAAGCTCCATTAATCTACTTCTAGCCAGAGTTATATTTATGAAATCAGTGCTGATGAAAAATGATCTTAGATGCATGAGGTACCTTACGTAGTTCGGATATGTATCAAGTAAGACTAGGAATCAATCACGTTGGAGCATTTTGCATTTGTTAGTATGACCATACTGACGTAAAATATGTGCTTCAGATGAAACTGGAAAAGAAGAGATCCTCATCCATGGATAAGATTATGAAGGTCNTTGTTAGTATGACCATACTGACGTAAAATATGTGCTTCAGATGAAACTGGAAAAGAAGAGATCCTCATCCATGGATAAGATTATGAAGGTCCTCTCAATTAACGTTCCGCATGGATAAAAACTCTCTTTAACCTAGCTTACATCCTTCATATGAACACACCTATGTTTTTGTACAGTATCTTTGGCATTGGTCGAGTCATTTGCATTTAGTATGATCACAGCTACAATTTTATGTACTATCCCTGGCAATAGCTAACTATTGCAGCTACATGTAAAATAACGTGTCCAAAAAAATATATATAAAATTGTATTCATACTTCATGTACGATAAATAAAATTCAGAATATATTGCATATATTCAAAATGATTTCATAATTCATATATTCAAACTATAACTCATAATACCTTCACACTGTAAATTTTTGAAGTAAGGATGCAATTCAAATTACTCAACCAAGCAACACTTTGAGAAGCAGTAATGGGGATTGAAAGATTTCTAAAATTAGGGATTTTCTAAATTACACGGTAATTCAGAAACAAGCAGTGGTGATTAGAAAATTTCTCAGATTGGGAATTTTTTGGTTGTGTAATTCAGAAATGGGCAATGGGGAATGGAAAATTTCTAAGATTGTGGATTTTATGAATTACAAAGGGAAGAGTAGCATACCTAGTTAAATAGAAGGCCTTCTATTTATCATGTGAAGCCCAATCTTCTCGTTGCTTTAGACCTAGCCTACGAGTGTGTACCAGTCAACTATCGAATTTGACAAATCAATGCCTAGGCTAGGGCCTAATATGAGTCTCATAAGTGGAATTAGAGCACAGACGAACCTCAGGCGAATCTCATAGCCGAATCTCGTAGAAGACTTCAGTTGTCTTCTTCGAACAAGGTTAGGGCTACGATTTGGATTGCTCAGTTAGGGGTGTGTGTTTTAAGGGCTCAGCTTAGGGGATGGAAAACAAAGAGAATAGGGTAGACAAAAGAAGTAGTGAAGAGAGAAGAGAGCAGAGAGAAGGCAAACGCACGAAATAACAAAAAGGGGACCAGGAGGGTTTTCAAATATTGGATTAAAAGCAGATTCATTATATCCGCTTCATTAGATAAAACGAACTTGGAGAACCAGCTTTTTACTTTGAAAGCGAATTTTTCGAGTACACTTACTCAAATGAAAGCGAATTGCACAAATACGCTTTAAAATGTTGATGGCCTCAAAAAGCGGATTTGTTGATGTCTCTTTCTAATGAAGTCGTACTTATTGATTCCACTTTTAAAAAATGTCGTAAATTGATAAATAAATTGAAAACAATAATAAATCAATAATTAAGTTTAAAAACTGTTGTACTTTGGTAATAAATTCCAATATTTCGAGCCATAAAATTTGTGATGGACATGGGATTCTTTGCACTAGTGTAAGAAGGGGACTCCGTAGGAAGTTGTGAAAACTATTACAGTTAAGAATGGACTTAATTTGAATATCTAATTAATTTATTTCAGTTATTAGATTAGTTATGAGTTCTAAAATTAGGTACAGTTTCACTTTCAATTTAACAACTACAATTAATTTGGTCTTCAGATTAGATTCCTAGTACATATTTCATGCAACAGTGATAACTCGTTAGTATTGTTACGTGATATCATCATTCAATAATAAAATACTATTTCTCGGTATCATGGACACGGAATTTTGAAAATGTTGCGCCTCCTTTTGTGTTGGCTAAATGTGGTATTATATGTTTTTAACCATCTATTTTGAGTGATAAGCTCATTTGTTTTTGTAAACTTCCCCTGAAGGCTGATGTTTATTAGTAGTGATGAATAATAATATCTTTATCAGTTATCGTTAGATTCNGATGCCAACATTCGAAGAAGATGTGATGTATCCCACAGACATCGTCGTCTGCATACTAGGCCCTATATGTAATTCTAGCACATAAGGCTCGACCTCTAGAATCTCATGCCCTGAATTAAACTTTGCTACAAAAGCAACGTCTGCCATAAAACCATGCACATATTGATTATCCCTTCAACATAATAACAATTTACTAGCGCAGGCAAAATGGGACACAAATTCATGCTCTTTTATATAAGTAATTGGATATATATATGCCATACTCATTCACTATTGTCTAATGAAACTGTTGGATTTGCTTCACCAATATGTACAAGTCAATATTATTTAGTATTTGGTTCTCAAAGATAGCATCCAACATCGCCATCACACTGTCATCATTTTTTATTTCAAATTCTAAGTACTATTGCATGTGATCCCCCAAAAAAGATAGAAATCGACAAATTAGCTGTAGTTGTGATGTTGAACTGTCCAGCTGCATTATCGTATTGATAGTTCTCAACAATTCCTTATATGTCGTTATGTGTTTTAATTTTATACAATGCTAAGACTTTTCATTGTACGATAAACAACCTTCATGGTATATAATATTACCTCCCCAATACCACATTACTGTGGTGTGTCTCCTCGTTCTTTTATACCGTCAATGTAAAATATAATATCAAATAATTTCTCTTTCATCATGTTGAGTTTGGTTTGCATGACATACTTTATTTTTTAAACCTATTAAGATACTTTGAAAGTGAAAACATAAAAGTTTACTTACTAAATTTCCTAAATTGTAAGGACCTCAGAGCTACTATGTTTAATACGCACGAAAACTCTAATCCTACACATCTTAATCTTACAGTCAAATGCGTACTATATATATAACTTTGGATGTGCACAAACTTTCCAGTTAGACGTTGTCCCAATTCATTTGCAACTTGATGCTTTCTACATATTCTACGACAATCATTTGCATCATACAATTTATGTGAGTGTTTGGGTTTATTTACCTAGAATGCTAGCAATTGAGGTTATTCACTTGGGATTTTGATGAATCCTTGTCTTCTTTCCCCCCCCCCCCTTTTTAACTTTCATGACCACATCCAATATTATATAATAAATTGACCAAATAACATAATTTCACCTCTAGTGGTTTCACAAACATCAAAAACCTAGTTAGTCTCTTAAAATCTAATAAAAAAAATACAAAATGCATAGTATTTTAGTGTTGTTTTCCTTCCTATGGATTTATCGATACTTATTTTAGGATTAAGAGGGAGGAAGCCAAAATTGCTGCATGGGAGAACCTGCAGAAGGCAAAAGCTGAGGCAGCGATATGGAAACTAGAGGTTAATTTTTGATTGCATAATTTGAAATCTTTAATTACAAAGTTTGCAAGGGCTCAACCCTTAGGAAATGATCCATGTTTTCATTGCAGTATTACAAGTTAAAATATGTTTGTCTATTTCTATAAACAATAGCCTAGACAGGAATTAATCCAATTGGAGCATTTAGTATTGTTGAAACATGATCTTTTGTAAGCTCCATTAATCTACTTCTAGCCAGAGTTATATTTATGAAATCAGTGCTGATGAAAAATGATCTTAAATGCATGAGGTATCTTACGTAGTTCGGATATGTATCAAGTAAGACTAGGAATCAATCACGTTGGAGCATTTTGCATTTGTTAGTATGACCATACTGACGTAAAATATGTGCTTCAGATGAAACTGGAAAAGAAGAGATCCTCATCCATGGATAAGATTATGAAGGTCCTCTCAATTAACGTTCCGCATGGATAAAAACTCTCTTTAACCTAGCTTACATCCTTCATATGAACACACCTATGTTTTTGTACAGTATCTTTGGCATTGGTCGAGTCATTTGCATTTAGTATGATCACAGCTACAATTTTATGTACTATCCCTGGCAATAGCTGACTATTGCAGCTACATGTAAAATAACGTGTCCAAAAAAATATATATAAAATTGTATTCATACTTCATGTACGATAAATAAAATTCAGAATATATTGCATATATTCAAAATGATTTCATAATTCATATATTCAAACTATAACTCATAATACCTTCACACTGTAAATTTTTGAAGTAAGGATGCAATTCAAATTACTCAACCAAGCAACACTTTGAGAAGCAGTAATGGGGATTGAAATATTTCTAAAATTAGGGATTTTCTAAATTACACGGTAATTCAGAAACAAGCAGTGGTGATTAGAAAATTTCTCAGATTGGGAATTTTTTGGTTGTGTAATTCAGAAATGGGCAATGGGGAATGGAAAATTTCTAAGATTGTGGATTTTATGAATTACAAAGGGAAGAGTAGCATACCTAGTTAAATAGAAGGCCTTCTATTTATCATGTGAAGCCCAATCTTCTCGTTGCTTTAGACCTAGCCTACGAGTGTGTACCAGTCAACTATCGAATTTGACAAATCAATGCCTAGGCTAGGGCCTAATATGAGTCTCATAAGTGGAATTAGAGCACAGACGAACCTCAGGCGAATCTCATAGCCGAATCTCGTAGAAGACTTCAGTTGTCTTCTTCGAACAAGGTTAGGGCTACGGTTTGGATTGCTCAGTTAGGGGTGTGCGTTTTAAGGGCTCAGCTTAGGGGATGGAAAACAAAGAGAATAGAGTAGACAAAAGAAGTAGTGAAGAGAGAAGAGAGCAGAGAGAAGGCAAACGCACGAAATAACAAAAAGGGGACCAGGAGGGTTTTCAAATATTGGATTAAAAGCAGATTCATTATATCCGCTTCATTAGATAAAACGAACTTGGAGAACCAGCTTTTTACTTTGAAAGCGAATTTTTCGAGTACACTTACTCAAATGAAAGCGAATTGCACAAATACGCTTTAAAATGTTGATGGCCTCTAAAAGCGGATTTGTTGATGTCTCTTTCTAATGAAGTCGTACTTATTGATAAATAAGTTGAAAACAATAATAAATCAATAATTAAGTTTAAAAACTGTTGTACTTTGGTAATAAATTCCAATATTTCGAGCCATAAAATTTGTGATGGACATGGGATTCTTTGCACTAGTGTAAGAAGGGGACTCCGTAGGAAGTTGTGAAAACTATTACCGTTAAGAATGGACTTAATTTGAATATCTAATTAATTTATTTCAGTTATTAGATTAGTTATGAGTTCTAAAATTAGGTACAGTTTCACTTTCAATTTAACAACTACAATTAATTTGGTCTTCAGATTAGATTCCTAGTACATATTTCATGCAACAGTGATAACTCGTTAGTATTGTTACGTGATATCATCATTCAATAATAAAATACTATTTCTCGGTATCATGGACACGGAATTTTGAAAATGTTGCGCCTCCTTTTGTGTTGGCTAAATGTGGTATTATATGTTTTTAACCATCTATTTTGAGTGATAAGCTCATTTGTTTTTGTAAACTTCCCCTGAAGGCTGATGTTTATTAGTAGTGATGAATAATAATATCTTTATCAGTTATCGTTAGATTCAATGGCGTGGATGTATAGATGACATGCACAAAGCCTTCAGACCGTTGGTTCTAACAAGTGAAATGAACCGAATGAGTTAAAAAGTTTAGCTATTACTTTAAAATCAGAGTCAAAATTTAAGCACGTGATGTTTACACTTATATTAATGACTCTTTTTTTTTTTTTGGACCTTCCAAGAAAAATACTTTTCTAATCTTTTTGCATACTTTTGCCTCTTTTAGATTGTGGAGAAATTTACCAAAAGTAGAAGAAAAGAAATTGTGTCGTGCCTCTGAATTTTATAAATTTATAAAATTTTCATTTGTTTACAATAAAAAAAAATTATAATGGTTTAAGTCATGTTATAATTTTGGGATTCTAAGTAATCGTAACTTTTAGAGATGAAACTATATAGTTTTTGGAATACTTAGAATCAATTCTAAAATTGTTAGAATGGATACTATCCAAGTGACCTAAAATGTTTAAAATACCTCAGAATTTAAAAAAAACAATCAGAAATACATAAATAACGGAACCATATCGAATTGTTTTGATAGCATAAGTCTCTGAATAATATTATTTAAATTTAAAAATTTGAACTAATTTAATGATATAATTATGTGGTTTCAATATAACCGTTAAATTAATAACAAATTCTAATGTTTGCTTTGAACTAATTTAATAACATAATTATGTGGTTTCAATATAATCATTAAATCAATAATAAATTCTAATGTTTGCTGACTCTACTATAAATCCAAAGATCATAGTTGCACGGTCAATTCAAAATCAGTAAATTAAGTCTAATGTTTTCTCCTTAAATTGCCTAAGAAAATTGTTCAAAAACGTTGCATAAGANGGTTTGGATTGCTCAGTTAGGGGTGTGCGTTTTAAGGGCTCAGCTTAGGGGATGGAAAACAAAGAGAATAGAGTAGACAAAAGAAGTAGTGAAGAGAGAAGAGAGCAGAGAGAAGGCAAACGCACGAAATAACAAAAAGGGGACCAGGAGGGTTTTCAAATATTGGATTAAAAGCAGATTCATTATATCCGCTTCATTAGATAAAACGAACTTGGAGAACCAGCTTTTTACTTTGAAAGCGAATTTTTCGAGTACACTTACTCAAATGAAAGCGAATTGCACAAATACGCTTTAAAATGTTGATGGCCTCTAAAAGCGGATTTGTTGATGTCTCTTTCTAATGAAGTCGTACTTATTGATAAATAAGTTGAAAACAATAATAAATCAATAATTAAGTTTAAAAACTGTTGTACTTTGGTAATAAATTCCAATATTTCGAGCCATAAAATTTGTGATGGACATGGGATTCTTTGCACTAGTGTAAGAAGGGGACTCCGTAGGAAGTTGTGAAAACTATTACCGTTAAGAATGGACTTAATTTGAATATCTAATTAATTTATTTCAGTTATTAGATTAGTTATGAGTTCTAAAATTAGGTACAGTTTCACTTTCAATTTAACAACTACAATTAATTTGGTCTTCAGATTAGATTCCTAGTACATATTTCATGCAACAGTGATAACTCGTTAGTATTGTTACGTGATATCATCATTCAATAATAAAATACTATTTCTCGGTATCATGGACACGGAATTTTGAAAATGTTGCGCCTCCTTTTGTGTTGGCTAAATGTGGTATTATATGTTTTTAACCATCTATTTTGAGTGATAAGCTCATTTGTTTTTGTAAACTTCCCCTGAAGGCTGATGTTTATTAGTAGTGATGAATAATAATATCTTTATCAGTTATCGTTAGATTCAATGGCGTGGATGTATAGATGACATGCACAAAGCCTTCAGACCGTTGGTTCTAACAAGTGAAATGAACCGAATGAGTTAAAAAGTTTAGCTATTACTTTAAAATCAGAGTCAAAATTTAAGCACGTGATGTTTACACTTATATTAATGACTCTTTTTTTTTTTTTGGACCTTCCAAGAAAAATACTTTTCTAATCTTTTTGCATACTTTTGCCTCTTTTAGATTGTGGAGAAATTTACCAAAAGTAGAAGAAAAGAAATTGTGTCGTGCCTCTGAATTTTATAAAATTTTCATTTGTTTACAATAAAAAAAAAAATTATAATGGTTTAAGTCATGTTATAATTTTGGGATTCTAAGTAATCGTAACTTTTAGAGATGAAACTATATAGTTTTTGGAATACTTAGAATCAATTCTAAAATTGTTAGAATGGATACTATCCAAGTGACCTAAAATGTTTAAAATACCTCAGAATTTAAAAAAAACAATCAGAAATACATAAATAACGGAACCATATCGAATTGTTTTGATAGCATAAGTCTCTGAATAATATTATTTAAATTTAAAAATTTGAACTAATTTAATGACATAATTATGTGGTTTCAATATAACCGTTAAATCAATAACAAATTTTAATGTTTGCTTTGAACTAATTTAATAACATAATTATGTGGTTTCAATATAATCGTTAAATCAATAATAAATTCTAATGTTTGCTAAACTCTACTATAAATCCAAAGATCATAGTTGCACGGTCAATTCAAAATCAGTAAATTAAGTCTAATGTTTTCTCCTTAAATTGCCTAAGAAAATTGTTCAAAAACGTTGCATAAGATGTGCTCAAACAACCAGTGATTGCATTATTTCTTCAGACACACACATACGAGAACGATAGAGAGAGAGAGAGAAAGAGAGTTGTTCGATTCTCCACACCTCAAAAATTTTGAAGACTCTTAAAACTACTAATTAAGGGAGGATGAGTACATAAAAAGAAGAAAATGCTAACACGCAGATTGATCCATCTTCAAGATCCGGATGGTCTACCGGTCGGCTGAGTCTTAGCCGGCGCCGGTGAAGAAGCATCTTGGTTTGTTGTTGTTGTCACCGTCGTCTTTTGAACATGATGAGTGACAGAAGAAGTTGACCCACTTTTACCAGTGTCACCGGAGATGGCGACACCATGTTGGCCAAAGTCAGAGGCTTTTGGTGGGTCATCTCCGGTGATTATCTCCGGCGGGAGGACCAGGGAGGCCTGACGACGATGACGAGACATTTGTACGCTGTTCTTTTTTGGTTCTTAGAGAGAGAGAGAGCAGGTGGGATGCTAGAGAGAGAATGGTCTAAGATTCATGGCCAGATGAGTGTGGTGTGGGCTTTAAAAGAGTGCGCAGTCTGTCGCCTATCCTCTTCCCTCCCTTATGTTTTCTGAGTAATGTTTTGATTCCTAAATTGATTGTATCACACACCACACGTTTAGGAAAAAATCGATTTAGGGGTCCACATGATGCGGTGAGTCGTTACATTGGAGATGAATTTTTTGAGATACAATTTCAGAATTATATCAATATTTTATTTTTACTTACTGAACTAATCCCACTTTTCAACATACTTTAACTTTTATTTTATTTATTTATTAATTTTTTTTTTTGGGTGGGAGACAGAGAGGATGAAAGGGGCTTAAACTCTTGATTTCAAGAAGTTAAAGTCTTCGCAAGGTAAAGAGTATCATTGGACCAAAGGTCGATTGGTTAATTTTTAATTTACACCCTTCAAGAATTAGATTCTCAAAATTGCACCCCCAATGTTATAAATAAATACAATGTGACTTTATTTCAAGCTTAAATTGTATCCTCAATCTTTAATTTTACCCTATTAGAGCATTTTGCTGATTGCAAATTTAGATTTACTCTTACTTTTTTACAGATTATCTATAATTAATAAGCAAAAAATAATTGTATATAATAAAATTTTATTTAAATAATATATAATTTATTAAAATATTATATTAAAGGAAATCTCATTTTACTTATGACCAGGGCCGGTCTTCGGCTAGACAATCAAAGCCGTCACCTAAGGGTCCATATTTTTTAAGGTCTCAATTTTTTTAAAAAAATTTAGATTTACTTAGTTTTAAATTATTTAGAAAAATTTCAATCACACCCCTTCTAGTTTACCATATCTTCAAGGACATCTCCTCTAGTTTCTTAATCTTCAACGACACCCCTTGTCAAATTAAAAATATTAAATAAAATGCAATTTTACTAAATTACTCATAATATATTTAAGGACAGACTTCATTCACAGTCCCTCTAGATAAACATATCTTTAATGAGACTCCCTCTAGATAAGTGTATTTTCAATGAGACTCCTTCTGTTTTCTAATTTTTTTTACGTAATTAAATTTGAACTGATTAAAATTCGATTCAAGCTAATTAAAATTTTGTTTGAACCAATTAAAAATTATTTTTAATCGACTCAAATCAAATTTTAATTAATTCGCATTGAATTTTAATCGGCCTAAATTTTAATATATAAAAATATATGAATTTTAATTAACTTAAATTTTAATAAATATAATTTTAATTGACACAAATTTTAATAAGTAAAAAAATATAAATTTTAATCTACTCGAAAGAGAATTTTAATCGGTACTAACAACTCGAGTAGAATTCAAATCGATTCAAATTTTAATATGTAAAAAAAATTTAATAGGCTCGATTTTTTTTAAAATTTACGAATTAGTAAATAAAAAATTAGTATTTACTAACAAATTATTTACTAAAATTGTTATTTATGATTTTTTTTTATAAAATTTTATGTAAAAAAATTACTTTGAGGTTATGTAGGGGCATTTTTGATATTTTAGATGAGTTTTTTTTGTTAAAAATAGTAGTTTAATGGTAGGGGTGTCAATGATGTTTAAATTAAACTAGAAGGGGTGTCATTGAAAATTTAAAAACTAGAGGGTGTGTCCTTGAAGATGTGATAAATTAGAGGGGGTGTCGTTGAAATTTTCCCTATTTATTTTCAAGGCCCTAAATAAAATTTTTAAATCAATGTTTAATTAAATTAAATTTTATTTGTTTGGCCCCTAAATGTTGTCTATAGACGTAAGTTCAATGAAATCAAGTTTTATTTTTACGAGTTTAATAATATGAGATTCACTATATTAACCATAATACTATGTTACATATCATGTATAACAAAACTATGTAATTGTTTCTTTTGTAAATTATTTTCAACTATTTTGATAAACTTGAAAAGTATGTATTTTAATTTTTCTTTTTAAATTTTGATGCTCTTTTGATTAGTTGAATTTATTTAAATTTAAATTGAGTTTACTAATAGTGTATTTATATTGTCATGACATCATAAACATTATTAGAATGTGTATTGAACTTCAAATATATGCGTTTACTATTTTGTTGACTATTAGTCCTTTAATGAATTTTATAAATCTAATTATATGCCAAAGAATTTGAATATAGAAATTTAAATAGTAAGTTAGCATCTCAAATAACAAAATAATTATTCTTAAATAAATATATTTTAACATTGTAATAAAAAATTAAAAAATATTTAATATTATCATAATAATTACAATTAATGAGATTTCATTCAAAAAATTCACTTAGGGTCTCCGTTTGGTTCGGGTTGGCCCTGATGAGTGTTCATATTATACTAAATATAATTCATTAAGCATAATCTATTATATAATATTGATTTATACTAAATAAGTGGTGTGACATGAAACTTCAATATCGGATTGATACTAATAAAGTGTCTTCCTTAACTTTTTCTCTAATTTTATCTATGTAATTTGAAGATTGCAATTTGTTCGACCAATTAGTGTAAAAAAGGTGACATCTTATATTTATATTTATTAGTTATTATTGTGTTCAACCTTTTTTTATCGAATTAGCATAATGTATTGAATATTCGAATTTTAAATATGGTGCATATGGATGCTAGTCTATCTATAATATATATGTATAATCAATTTTTGAGAGAGGGGATCTAAAAACTAAAAAGTCATTACTCCCACTTTTGGTCAATATATCTACTTATTTTTTTATACTAATTAATAAATATAAGTGTTAATCGAACTGAGTTTTGCTAGTTTGAACTTGAATTTGGCGAGCTTATTTTTTTAAACAAGTTTAAAAAAAATTTCAAATTTGGTTCATTTTAAACTAGAGTCAAATCAGAGATCGAACCGAACCTGAGTCGAGTCCGAATAACTCAACCATTTTAAATATAAAAGTGTCCAGTTTTACGAACTTAAACTCAGACTTTTAGGTTCGTTATTTTAAACGAGCCTAATAAATTATTCAAATTCAACTGGTTTAGATCACTAGTCGAGGGCGAGCTCAATTTTATTTGAGCCAAGACAGAATAACTCATCTTAATTAACACCACTATTAACAACCTCTCATTCAAATTTTTTTAAAAAAAAAAAAATAATTTTAATCCCTTATAGACAGTAATAATTCTTTAATTACCCATATTATATAAAAAAAAAAAAAGAAAAATCCGCAAGAGTGAGAAGAAACGTACAATAATAAGATATGTAATAAATTATGTTCATCACACGGAACGAGCGCGGGTATAACAATAAATGAATGAATGTCAGGAATTAAGGATAAGCATGCCATGAGGTGAGGGGCAGGACAAAACACCTCTCTTCATCTGTCATTTTCGCTTTTCTCTGCATTTGTAAATCGAAATAAAAAGAAAGTGGAGTAAATTACGTGACCACCCTTTACTCTTTTTCTTTTATTTGTTTTGCAATTTTATTTTGGTTTGTTTGAGTTTCTGTTTGATGGGATTATCTCTCTTGGTCAACGGTGAATTGACTAAAAAAATGTGTTAATAGAAAACCTATCTCCCCAACACCAACACCCACACCTCTTCGACCCAACCACCACCGAATGTTGCCCTAAGGTGGTGGTGGGTGGGTGGCCAATTGAGTCATGTCGTATGGTGTTGAATTCTTGATGTCTCAAAGTTAGGTCGTATTAAAATTTATTTGGTTCATAACTAGCCCATTAACATTCATGTAGAATTAGACTAGCAGCAGTCCTGTGCACGAAATTTATATCTCGTTACCTTCTGTTATCTCTTTCGCTCTCTTCTCCTTTCTCTTGCACAACTATTTAGGTTGTATAGTAATTAGACAATAACAATAAATAATTGAAGGATAGAAAGTAATTTTCTAATAACTATAAATGAAGAGTTATGAGTTTGTGGAGTGAGAGTTATGCCACATAGTAATATGTAATTGGATTGAATGCATTAAAATAAATAAAAATTTTAAAAATTCAGAGAATATGGATGGAACCACTCCCCAAGTCTCTCACACCTAATTTATTTGCTATTTAATATAGTGTAAATGTGTGTCCTTCTTATATATAAGTCATATAAAACTTTCTATAATAAGTTGGTGACATGTGAAATAAGGTTTGTATTAATTAATTTATTTGACATGTTTAAAAGATTTATTTATTTACTATTCAAATCTACTAAATCGCTAATTTCACATCGTTCTTGTATCAAGATCGTAAAACATTTGTATTCATAATTTTTTTTTTTTTTGGGAAAGTCTACGGTATGATATCCAAAATTATTGTTTTTTAAGACTAAGTTATAATTTTTTTGAAATGTAAGTTACAATTTATAAATGACTTAATTGATTATAAAAAATACAACTTTTAAATGTTCCGTTACAACGCGAGTGAGAAATTACAACTGATTAGTGAAAGCTTATGGTCGATTATGGGTATCTGTAATCGATCATGGACTTATCTCGATCAATTATAAATTTTTTTTTAAATATATAATTTTTACCATATATAAAAAATAATTCAGGACCGTAGACTTTTCTTCTTTTTCGTGTCTGAAAAAAAAAAAAAGGAATGGCATTTAGTGCAGTTTGTTGCCCACAAAAATGACACGCATTCAAGACCCACCCCCCTCCCCTCCTCTCTTTTGGAGCATAGCGGGTCAATAATGGTTGTTTGGTACGAAAAAGTAAGATGCTTGGAATTATTCTACGACCGAAGCTATAAAATTTTAAAAAATTATAACTCAAATACATATTATTTCTTAAATGAGTGAATTCTATTAATTTTTTTAATAAGACTCATTCATTACACACTCATCTAATAAATAATATATATTTAAATTTAAATTTTTAACTTTTATTTAAACTAGGTAACATTTTCATTATTTTCTATCTATTTATCTATCAATCAGACAAAGGTTTGTGTGGGGTCAGATTCTTTCTTGACCATTCATTGTTCTCAACTACCTCTCCTCTCATTTCCTCCACATGAAGGGGACTGTTCAGATACAGATACACCAAAAAAATATTCTAATATAATAACAGTAATAATATCACCCACCAATAGTAAAATTATAAGTCAATAAAATAAATCTCGCTTCAATAGTTATTACTTTATATGAAATAAAAGTGTCATATTACTTCATATCAAATTTAAATTATGTCGTATTAAAATTTATTTATATTTCTGATATAGTCAAATTTATATTGTGTCGATTTGTATCTTGTATATATTGTGTTCAATAGATTCATGTCGGTGCGTAATAGGGTGTATATATGTTCATTTTAAGAGTCTAATAATTCACAGGCATACGGCTCATATTCGATTAGACTCATTTCAAACCCAACTTACGTCATGTCAATTTCCTATCGAATTCGTGGATGACGACTAAAATTGACAAGCCTAAGTTAGACTTTAATATCCAAAATTTACTTTTGGATGACATACCTCCTTTTTTAGCCAATTATAAAGTGACACGTGTACAATTTTTAAATTTTTTTTTAATTATTTTACTTTATTAGATTATTTTTATGATTAATGACTATAAATAACTCAAAATAAGAATTACAGTAATAAGCCATTTTTGGACATGGTATCGAAAAATGAAACATATATACTATAAACTTATCTCAAATTAAAAAAATTATGATTCAATTGAACGAAATTATGATTCAATTAGTTGAGTTTACGATAACCTCAATCCTAATATTTCCCAACTCTTTTATTAATAACTTGACCTCGACTGAATTGTATTTGACCAAATATAAAGTGATGAATAGAGATATTGACCCTAAGTCACTATCTATTATCTATATCAAAATGAGTTATCCCTTCCTCAGTGAGCACTGAATATGGTATACAAACCCAGAAGTCCTAATTTGTGGTGCCTCACATCTATGAGCTTTCTCTAGTATATTTTTTTTTGGGAGACATTAATTTCTCAATAATCTTATTAAATACCCTGGTTGTAATCGTTGAATTAATAAGACATCCTTCCATTAAATGGAATCAATCGTTAATTCTAAGGTAACAGTGAAATTTACATGCAAAAATGTCATTTACGATTGTTTGAACTATAGTTTTAGGAATTCATTTTTTAGCATTGGAAGAACAAACTCTTAAATCCCGACTACTTGAGATCAACTACATAAATCTTATTTCTCTATTGTGCTTTATCAAGGGCCATATGTCCTATTAAAAAAAACGTAGTTTTTTTTTTTACTATTCTATTCACAGTTATTTTCATATACCATAATTTCTTTAAATGAAATTTGAAGGCATATAAACTCCATTTCTTTGGTATAAGATCAAACATATGCTTATCAGCAAAATCTATCATGTAAAACTGGACAAACTTCAATAAACCTATCCAACAATTTCAAATAAACTTATCCAACAATCACCAACATCCCTTTCAAAATTATTCACATTACATTCTTCCACCAAATTCATTTCTTCCCACTTATATTACACTGTGCCTTTAAGTATAAGTTACCTAATAAAAAATAAAGAAGGTAGTAGTACTTTGGTGCCCCCCACCCCCAAAGAAAAAACAAAAAGGTACTTCGGTGACGGGTTGAATTAATAACATTAGCATGATAACTTACTGTGACAACTAGAGAGAGAGAGAGAGAAAGAGAGTTCTGAAGATACATTTACAGAATTTACAAGGCAACTGCTTTCAATAGGGACAAGCAAACCAACTAGGAATTTACATTTCTCATCCTCAACCCCCCACACAAGGCATATTTAGGGGAAAAAATAAAGAAGAAAATTAGGTCCTAAAATTAAAGGAAAAGTAAAAGAAAAAAAAAAAAAAAGAAACAAGCAAACCTATACTTCTCTCTCCTCTGACACCGCCCTCACTTCCAACGGTTAATAAGATTAAAATCAATATGACCTTCCTGTGTTGAAGCAGAGAGGTACAGATAAAATTGAGCATTTGCATTACATGCTCCCACCATGTCAACGCGCCAAATCCTCGGTTCCTACACCAGCACTTGACTTGTCAATCATGCGCACGTTGTACTGCTCGTATACTCTAGCCCGATTCTCTGCCCACCATTGTTCTGCTTGTTTCTCGCTAAACCGTTTCCGACTGCATTCCAACATTAATGAACATAATTAACTTAATCAACAATGAAGATCACAATTTCTATTACTTGGAAAGTAACAAGATAGTGCTTTCTTTTCCTCTCTTCTTTAGGTGATAATAATTAAGGCACACACCAGACAACTACATAATCAGAGTTTCAGGGTTCAAGCACGATCCAACTCCAGAATTCCAATTTTTACTTATTTCTATAATTGGTTCCCCAACTGCTTAAGATCAAATGATCCTTGGGTTAATCAAAATTTACTTGATGCTTTTTCAAATGAACAAAGGATGACTTATGTGCATTTTGAATACCAGTGCCTTGAATTTGATGGCACGTAAGAAGATTTTCCCAACCACCTCAAGTAGTTATTACTAATACATGCTGAGTATAAATTTGTATTAACCGCTAATTCATAGCTTGGATAATGGATATGCACATAGATGACTTGACTTGCTCCATTGACTGGACCAGCCTTGAAGTGAACACTAGGGAGCGAGAAAAGGCAAAAAATGCTAGCCACGGCAATTGTTAATCCATTATACCTATGCAGCATAAAGGGTATGATTTATAAAGCATAAGATAATCATCCAAAAGAACTCAGCCAGCTATATAACATACCTGAAGCGAACACGCTTAAGGTCTTTGACACCTCCAGGTAAGGAGGTGAGTGTGATATAAACACCGGGCTCTTCTTGCTCAACCCATTCATTGTCATTTTGAGAATCACCTTCTTTCATTCTGCTCCCACTTCTCGTTGTTGCATCCGAATGCGCTAGTCTGTTGTAACCTGAACTGTGGTTACTTGCAGTGCTTGACTCATTAGAAAGGAACTGCCTGTTTGGTTCATTTGAATCTGGTTCTTGGCGTGCTATTTGACCATTCACGCAGTCAATAGAAGCATTTGTAACATCAGCGGCAAAGGAAGTGAAAGAAGGAAATTTGAAGTTTAGAGCTGTGCCAACAGGCAGCCATTCAGCCATGTCCTTCAGCTATTTCCCATACAGACAATAAAATGTTTCATCAGCAAGAAAGGCCAACAAAAGCAAGGTGAAAATAAGCATAATAAATGCCAAGCAAAACCAGTGGCACGCCAAGTAGAATGCAACATGCACCATATGAAGAAGAAGAATGTGAGACTAACACATGAATCAAGGTTTGAATATTGAACCGCTGTAAACCAGATGAAGCATTGTTGAAGTAAATAAAATATTTATGTTAAAACCTTTTCCAACAGCTTAAGTTATTAGAGTAGGCACCGTTTGGTAACGTTTTTGTTATTCATTTTTCAAAAACGAAAACCGAAAACCAAAAGCGTCTTCTTTTTGTTTTTGAAAATCGGCACTCGTTTACAAAACGGTGGCAAAAACGAAAAACAAAGTCGGTTACCAAACGAGTTTTTTTTTCTTGTTTTCTCTAAATATTAAAAACAAAATGNCGTTTTTGTTATTCATTTTTCAAAAACGAAAACCGAAAACCAAAAGCGTCTTCTTTTTGTTTTTGAAAATCGGTACTCGTTTACAAAACGGTGGCAAAAACGAAAAACAAAATCGGTTACCAAACGAGTTTTTTTTTCTTGTTTTCTCTAAATATTAAAAACAAAATGAAAAACGAAAAACGAAAACGTTACCAAACAGGGCCGTAGTTAGTGGTTTAACACAGTATCAGGACAGGAGTCTTTGCATTCAAATCGTGCCACCACCCTCTTCACTTATTTCTAATAGGTTTTGAGTTGGACATTCAGTATCCAAGTTGGTTCTTAGGCGGNGACCGTAGTTAGTGGTTTAACACAGTATCAAGACAGGAGTCTTTGCGTTCAAATTGTGCCACCACCCTCTTCACTTATTTCTAATAGGTTTTGAGTTGGACATTCAGTATCCAAGTTGGTTCTTAGGCGGTTATTGGACCAAATCTCTCAACTATTTAAATTTTTTGGTATTTGTGTTTGTCAATTTGTTTGATAGCGCATGCATGAGCACGGGTCCCACGTGAACGGGAGTATAAGAAAACTTGTGCATAGGCCACCAAGGTTGGTATAATAGTTGAGAGGCCCCTTCACTCATAGTCAATTGGTTTCGAGTAGATAAAATAACACAAACAATATGAGGACTATTAATTTCTTAAAAAAGAGGGTATTTGGACCCTTCCAGAGATTTCACCTCTGTTCCACAGCTGTTGAGGCACAAATTTATTATTTAGAAATCAATATTGCCATACAAATGGAAATCAAAAACATAAAGGGTGGTTCGTTCCTCGGTGTTTTAGATTGATCCAACATGTTAATGAGATGTGCCCTTCTCAAATGTCATGGAGAACAGACTTGGCTGATCTCTGATGCTGTTTAGGAAACAATGGACTAATTTTACTTCACAAAACATGCAGATAACCCCATAACTCATCCAGTCATGACATACAAGGCTTACAACCATATAAATAACTTTCTTCTTACTTGTGCAGTAAGTGACTTGATCACTTCTTTCGCTGCTTTGCATTTTGCTGTCTCTTCCCCTGCAATTGCTATTGCCTCCTTTAGCTGTTTAGTACTTCTATCCAGCTCAACCTCTTGAAGTTGGGTTTTATGACTAAGATTTTCAACCTGAATAAAAAATGGTCAGATATAACCTACAAGCCAGCAGCCTCAACACCATTGCAAAACTTTTGTTATGTTTCGAAAAGGACACAGTTTTGTCTAGAGACCAATTACAGTAAATTTATTGACAAGGCTAACGAGGTCTACAGGAATATAATATTTTATCTTGTGGTTTTGGAAATAATTATCAACCTCTCATATCCAAATTTAGGGTCATTTTCTGGAAGGAAAAGCATTTTTAGTATAAAAGGTGCAATCCAGGAAAGGAGCCCTTGTAACTGTCAATCATTAGGAGCAATGCTCCATCACCTTCACCACTTATTAGTGATTCCCTGTTTTCATTCTTTAGGTGAACATCAACATAAGAAAAAGGGCAGCTTAGTCCACAAGGCTCCCACCACTGCAAGATAGGTCTAAGGAAGGTCATATATAAGCAATGGAAGCACGGATACTTCGAAAGGTCGACGTATCTTTTATCAACTACAATACCCATCGGATACACACTATAAGTATCCAACAATAATAAAAAGTTTGGATACTCCACTAATACGTATCCAAAATGCATATTCAGGAACAATATATATAATTTTTATTCATTCTAATCTCTCCGTTTTCCTTTGAATTCAAATATAATGTAACACATCAAGAAAAATCTATACGGCTTGGAAGACACATGGTGTCTCTTAAATATTATCTACTATCACATGTCAATTAAGTATAAAATATGTTAATGATACCACATCTCTTTGCAATAAGAATTCCTAAGCAAACAAACAAGTTAAATATTGGTTCTTATTTCTTTAATTAGTCACATTCACTTTACAGATATACCATAATAAAACAATCAATACTTTCTTGAAAGTAAAAAGTTATCAACTTTTTGTATTAATGCTAAAGAATTTATTAAAAATAATAACTATAAAGTTGTTAGATAGTAGTAAAAATATAAAATATACTTTACTATAGGTGTATCTTAGACATGTTTGTATTCTAATTTTTTAAGTTTTGCCATATCACTGTATTTGTATTATATCGTATCTATATTCTGTATCTGTATTCATGCTATCTCAAAGCAACCTTAACTCTACATGCGGAGAGGCTATTTACGTGACTTGAACCCATGAGTTCCCACCTTTAACTCCAACGTAAGAAAAAAGAATAGAAAAAAAATATGCAAGAGAACGCTGCACCACATGTAGATGATTACAGGCATAACAATATTGTATACCTGTGCTCTTAACTTGATAACTTCTTGGCTAAGGCTATCATTTGTCCTTTTAGAATCATCCACTACAAATTTTGGTGAGGTAAGTCCACCCAGAGTTGGGATTGGTGTAGTGGAACGAGTTGGGCTGAGCCGTCTTGAAACTGGTGATGTTGCTCGAGAAACCATTCTTGATCCAGGAACGGAAGCCGAGAAATTTTTTTTGGATGATCCAAACACTGGATTAAAAGATTTTGAGGTGTTGAGAGCGCCCCACTGAGAACTTCCATTCGGAATAGGTGATACCCGGCTACTGTTGAATTCTAACTTCTTATTCCTCTTGGAAGAACAGCTCTCCACTTGTTTCAGGGATTTCATAGAAGAAAATTGGGCAAGATGAGGACGAGATATGAAATCCAACTTACCGTTTTTGTCAATTTGCTCATTTAATCCCTGATTTGTAATTCCTCTTCTACTAACTGAAGACTGAGATGAAGTGTCAGTATCACTTGACTTCTTTAGTTTACCAAAACAGTTATCACACACACGATAAGGTTTATTGGGATTTGGAGCCATAGAAGCCCTCAGGCACTTCTTGCTGCTGCATGAATGACAAAAGACAAGGCCACAGTTATAACAGTTGTGGCGTTTTCTTTTAAAATTAAATGGCAGACGGCAGCCAGAGCACATAGACTGATCAATTCCTGAAACCAACTTATGAAGGCAAATAACTACAGTAAAATTCGTACCGCAAGCAATACTTTTGACTTGCTTCTCTTTTAAAGCTTCTACTAAAGATGGAGAATTTCTGTCATCGGTATCCCCATGACCTAATCGACCATTTGCTCCCTTGCCCCACGTGTAAACTTCAGTTCTAGATGTTAAAACTGCAACATGATAAGCACCACAAGCTATCTCTTCCACAAAACTCTTTGCAAGCTTTCCTTCCACACGAGAGGGGAGCTTCCCATCAGCTTGGGAGCTGCCCAACTGTCCATAAACAGGACTGCCCATTGTATAGACATGGCCTGAGGTTGTAAGTGCAACTGTCAAGCTATGTCCGCAAGCAACCTGGCAAAAGTTGGGCTCGACAAGAGCAGCAACACAGGTAGGCACAAGTTTTGCTTCCTTTTCAGCATGCCCGAGTCGACCTTTATCCCCATCCCCCCATGTAAACAGTTTTCCTGATGAGCAATTACTGGAACTTGAATTTCCAACCATGACTTCTACAACTGCAGCAGTGTGCCATACACCACAAGCTGCGCGTACAGTGCGGAGTCCCTTAAGGGACTCCACTTCCCTAGGTTTTGAAGCACTACTGCGATCTCCATGACCCAGAACACCAAACGTTCCATCACCAAAAGTAAAGAGTTGCCCTGCAGAGGTCACTACTGCAGTATGCCAGGTCCCACAGGAGATAGATGAAACATGTATCCCTTCCAATGGCCCAAGTACTCTCTTCGGAATCCATCGACTCACTTCATTACCATGCCCAAGCAGGCCAAAATGGCCATCACCCCATGTGTACAGATCGCCAGAAAGTGTTACAGCACAAGTGTGGTACTCACCACATGCTACAAGCTCAATGTTTGTATTACTGAGTCCATCTACAAGTTTAGGATGTAAAACATCAGAATCTATACCATGCCCAAGCCTGCCCCCCGATTCCTCACCCCAGGAGAATATCACTCCTTGCTTGGTCACTATGGCAGCATGTCGTCCACCACAAGCTATATTCTGAACATCATGTACTATTGTAGATTCTAAAGCTTTGGGCAACAAAGAATCCATTTTGACACTGAGACAACTCCCAACTCTATGAGCTCCACCACCCACAACCCCATCCCCAGTGCCTTCCCCCCAAATGAAAACATCACCCAAGGCATCACCATCATCATGACCGGAACCTTGACTTGATGAGCTAACAGCACTTGAGAGGCTTACTCTAAAAGCATCCATCCCCATTGCCTTCATTTGACCATGTAAGCCATCGGAACCTCCTGATGATAAAGAGTGGGCAGAAACACTAACAGAATCTGATGGGAAGAAACCCTTTGGTGGCACAGCATAAAATATCACATCTGACAATGTGTTGTCAAAACCATTTTTAGGGGGGCTTTCATAAGGACTATGAAGACGAAGCTGATCACCACCATCCTAAATCAAGTAATATGAGATTACATTTGACATTTTTAGAGAAAATATATGAAATTCCCACATGCATATGTGCATACATGTTTATGAAGGAGATATATATCTCTCTATGCATTTGTGCTCATGAAGTAGGAAACCATACCTTCTGCAGGCTATCAGTGCTACCAAATGGAGAATTTAATGGAGAGCTTCTTTGTGTGTATGTTCTGGGACTATTTGCGTCAGATGAAATACCATCACTCCTCGATTCTGTTCTCCATTTTCTCTGATGACCACGTGAAATTAATGCCTTCAGACCACTAAACCATACCTCAGCTTCATCTTTATCTTTACAGATCTGCAACAAAAGAAAAAAATAATGTCATCAGATTTTGAAGAAAATGAGCAAACAAAAAAATCTGGAAACTACTCTTAAGTGGAAGAGAAAGAAAAGTATCAGGATTCGGGACTATTCCTTGAACATTATGTATACAAGAAAATTAAGGGAAGCCGATGGCCAAAACATATTAAACTCTTACCAAATCCAGTGACCTGTCATTGTATATTAACGAAAAAGACTGGTACTCTTTTTCAGGCCGTGGATACCTTTGAAAGATTGGCTGGAAAAGAGAAAATATTAAGCCACACTTCATCAGAACACAGCAGGAAAACCAAATTTGATTTGCAAACGTTGACTCACATCAACATTCTAAGCAAACTAGAGCAAATCAGGAAAATGCTACACTACACAAGAAACAATAATATGTTATGGGAGAGGTCTTCTCCACATATCAGACAGATATTATTCTGAAATAGTTAGCTAAGAAATGTAGCTTCCAAATCAGCTTCATTGATGCCAAGGACTTTTAAGTTGTAAGAGATACAACCTCTATAAGCATACAGTGTATGCCTACAGCAAAGGCATCTGCAAGGACTTACTCCTAGTGATCTGCAAAGACTACAAGTATTAAGTATCTTGGAAGGAAGCGCATCTGCTGGCTATCTTTTAGTTGTCAACAGAGGAGGAGGATGAAGAGGATCTATATTTATTCTTACTTTGATAATCAAACTACCTTTTCTATTGAGATAGAAATAAATGCAGATGAATAGAAGTACTCCTAATTATTTGATGTGGGACCCCAACTCATAAGTGGCTAACAAACAATCATGCATACTGGAAAATTCAAATGGATAGGAGACTTAGACCACTGACTATCCAAGGCCCCACACTGATACCATGTTAGATTTGCCTTGTTTTATTGAATTCTACATGATTCCTATGAGTGGATGTGTGTTTGGTTGAATTTGTTCATACAACTCTCCTAAATGATGTAATTGAGTATTGTTGGTGCTTGATTGAAGGATTTGAAGACTCTTGAGCTGATTTTCACTTCTCTGCCATTGCTTCGGGATGCTGACATCATCACGACTCATCGTTCTCAGATGATGCAGTGTCGGACATTGGGTTTCTACAATTCTAACTTCTTCTGGCAATTCTTTTGGCAACCACTATTGCGTTGCTAAACGATTGGAACATGCTCTGATACAATATAAACTTTGATTACATAATACAAAAATAGAGAAAGAGAAAAAAGATAAGAGAGAATACTATTACGCCTAATAGTTTGCTTACAACATAATAATAAAAGACGTAGGGTAAAACCATATTGGAAAATGACTAAACTATCCCAAATACTAAAATATCTAACACATAAATGCAAAGAGGCTTTCGTGACTCGGACCCTTGACGCCCATGTCAAACAACCTTACAGCTACGTCGAGCCCATCCTTAAGAAAAGGACGGACCTCGACGTAGATAAGACATTGTACGAGAAACCCGTCCTTAAGGAAAGGGGAAAAGAAAATAGACAAAAAAAGAGGCGAAAAGACAAGATAAAACATTGTACGAGGCTGATTCCACCTCTTCTCTTGTTTTATCTTAGTGATTATTCTTCATTACGGCAAAGTTTCTCAAACACTTGTGCCTTTCCTAACATACCTAAACATTCATGTAGGTTAAGCACATTTCACCTGGCAACACAGAATAACACAAATGTGGAAAAGAGTTTAATTTTTCCTCATATCATTGAAACTTACTGCCAAAAATCTATTTGTTTGGGGAGCAAAAGTAGTTCTAAGCATACAACAAAATACTATAACTGGAAAAACAATAGTTACCTTTCTTTCAAGTGATTTGACAATATACCATTCCACCTTAAATTGTTCTTTTAGTCCTTGTTAATTACTCCACTATAATTTAGTAGGCACCAATATTCTTCAACTGGGCACAATATGTACGTATATGGGTAAAAAAATCCATTGGATTTTATTGACATACAGATAAATTGTTTCTTAACCTTATTTCCATGTAAAGGATCAAATAGGTTGGGCAACTTTGCATGATCTATTCAGAAAAAAGGCAGGACTCATCTATCCAAGTTGTATAATCCCGTGCTAATACCCATCTATATGGTTAACGACTCTCCCTGTTAATGCCCATTTTATATGGTGCAAGTAAACTGTTCAAAATTGTACAAACTGATTTCTAAAGTGTTCTAGCTGGGGTTCCTAAGTCCCCATGAAAACTATCATATAAACTAATCGGTAGAGACTTGTTCCTGTATCCTAACCTAGAGGTTGTAAAGGTTGCAACATCCTTGTACTTCCTAACAGAAATGAGAATATTTAGATAACGTAAAATGAAAACTTAGGGCCTGTTTGGTTTGCATCTCTAAAAATAATATTCGAAAATAATTTTTGAGAATAATTTTAAAAAAGTATTTTTTGATATTTTTGTATTACAAAACTTGTTTGGTTATTTGATTTTGAAAATAGTTTTAAAGTACATAGGGAAACATGTTTGGACAGGATCCACAAAACTAAGTTTTAACTTATCTTCTCACACAACAGCTCCCTCTCTCCATTATCTTCTCACTCTCTCCATTATCTCCTCACAGCATCTCTCTCTCCGTTATCTTCTCACACAGCACAAACAAACACACCCACACACACACCCATACCACACCCACACGTACAACAAACACACACACACACAGCCATCACACACACACATACATTGCACAATACACACACACACACACATAGATACATATATATACACATAAATTTGTTGCCGAGAGAGAGAGAGGAGATGGGTTGCGTGAGAGAGATAGAAGGCTACGGGTCTCCAGAGTTGCGCCTGTAATTTGCCGGAGCTACACCGGTGACGTAGAAGACGTCTGGTCTCTCAGTCGTCGGAGCTCTCGAGTCGCCGGAGTGAAGTAGAAGATGTTTGGTTTCGCCGAGTGGAGAGAGAGCAAGGCAAAAAAAAAAAACAGCCTATATACTATGGCTAATTTTGCTGCTAAGGGGATTCAAAGGAGAGACCTCATTAAAGAGTGGGATTGTTTCCCTTGTTTTCAATTTTTGGCTTGAAAACTCAGAAAACATCTAAATGATGTTCTCTAATTTTTGTTCTCAATTCCCACTTTTTTTTGAAAATTTGTTTTTGAAAATTGTTATTCCTAACAGCATCTCAAAAAATTGTGTTTTGAGAATAAAAAACTGTTTTCAAAACACAAACCAAATACCACCTTAATCTTTTGAACATCGCCTATTTAAAGTAATCAAAAGCAAAAAGACTAATATCATACTCAATAGACCTTATATATGTTGGCCTGGGTGCCGAGTCTCCTTGAGACTGGGTGGAGGGTTTAACCAACCAGAGTCGTGGGCGCTTGTTATTGAGCTAGTTAAAATAAAGAAATTGCACCTTCACTAACAGTTGCAAATTTTAGTGCAACGATAAGCATTTCAATCCAGCAATTTATAGGTAAAATAAAATTCCTTATGCAAGAAAAAAAGTTATTGCATTTCCACTGTGGCCAACCTTTTTGATCAAGGTACCCTTTCCCTTTTGGTCCCCATTTAAACTCAAGGATCATAGCTTTAAATTGGTAATCAAAATTATGAATCATGGTTACTATGGTATTATGTACTATTCTAATATATAGAATTCTGCTACATATTTCAACTCATCGCATGATTCAAGGTTGTAGTATCGGTCATCGACTCAGAGGATACTAAGACAAATCACTGCAGCGTCGCAGAATAACATAGAGCGATAAAACCAAAAAGAAGTAGGTGAACATGATGAGAAATTCAGGTCATATCGCAAAGTCGCATAATAGTATCGGCCGAATCGGTGACAATAACTCGGCAATTCAGAGTTGACTCTGGAGACCAGCGGACGACTCGGACAAGTTGTACAAGGCTCTAAGTTTATTCGTAACATTAAACAGTTTTGACTTGTAAGGTGTTGAGTACCTTCTGAGTCAAATACAACTCAGCCAACTCGTATCGATATTGGCCCATACTTTGAAACTTGACTCATCAGGCACATAAGCTATGGTGCAGCGTGGAAGCAAATTTTGCATGGAGCAAATCCTAGTGGCTATCAAAATTTTGCCAAGAGTCCAAAAGGCATATCAAATGGAGACAGAGAAATTATAGAACTACTTCCATGGATGATGATTTAGAATAAAATTGATTAAAAAATCTGTACAATATGCTGGACCCTGTTGGACATTAGTGATGATCTATTATAATTTTATATTTTTACGAAATCAAACAGAACATTATGTTGGGGCTGGCTGGTTTACGGTAAAGAAATATCATGAATCATGATAACAATTCACTAGAACCAAAGAAGCGACAAAAACATTGACAATATAATATAGAGTTCACGTAATGGTTTTCCATCATTTTATCAACTTCTGCAGACTCACTATTACATTCTTCTATCTTTGGAGAATTCATGGCAGAGTAGTAACAGTCAGATGTTAAATTCAGAGCAAGGAACTTACAGTGCGCTGCCCAGAGACAATTCTGGACACATGACTTAGTTTAAGGTGTTTCTCCTCTTTCCCTGAGAACCATATTAGAACAGACTCATCCTGAAACAAGTTCCAGATTCAATTCTTGTAATTTTAGTATTGAACTCTTCACTAGTATCCATCCAGTCACATGAAATCAAGGACTTCATACTAAGCGTACATAAACTGATATGGTGGGCAGATAGTTATGCATTCAACCGAAAAAATAGTTACAAATGTCATAGAAGGAAGCTATGGAAAAGGCATGTTAACAAGCATATAGAGTGCATATGTGATCTTGTATATGATATTGCATAGAATGAAAATGAAAAGAGCATATGTCAAGAATGCAATAGCGCCCAAAGCAAGAATCGTGTCAAAAACAATCGTAATGAAACAATATTTTTTCGTTGCAGCATGTTAAAGAAGTGAATCATCAATTTCGTTGGCATTTAGGCAACAGAACAAAAAAATAAAGTGGTGGACCTCGGAGAGTAGATTCAACACTGAATAGTTTGCATGGATGGAATATTTGCTAAGACAGTAAGCTTGTAGACCCAAGAAAAATCTGGAAAACATAAAACCGCAACTAGCGGTAATTCTTTTCTTCTGTTTGGGTTGGTTGGGGTGGGGTGGGGTGGAGGGAAGCACAAGTATAGAAACACAATATTTAGGAGCATTGGATCTAACTTACATTTGTTAGCCGAAAGGGGCAAAACTTAGGCTTTCCTCTTCTTCCATACTTGACCAAATATGCCCCTTTCTTAAGAGCAGTTATGGCCTGCTGTAAAGATCAGCCAAGAACCTAAATTAAACACAATTCAGCACAGTTGCAGCCAGAAACAAACAAAATAATTGCAATTTATCAACAGAAGAGTAAAAATAGAAAGAATGGAAACAAAGAAAATAAGTAAGGAAGAACATTATCACAATTCAATATGAATTATCTACAGAAGTACTAAATAAATTCAGAAAAGGAAACTTTCCATTACTTGGTTATTCTTGTTAGAGTAATCTAGTACATTAGCAGTACGGCTAGATTAGTCATTTATGTTACTATGTTTTGCCCTAGTATATAAGACTATTATTGTGTAGTTTTCCATTTTTAAGGTTTTGTAAAAGAGACTTAGTTTATCTTAATAAAAATCTTTTTGTCTCTCTCTCTTCTTTCCTCTTTCTTTGATAAATATTAACATGGTATCAGAACGGGTTTGAATCCAAAATACATCTAACATCATGAGTAATCTCATGATATTATGCTTACTTAGGACTGACGTCATTNCTACTGCTGGGTCAATGCCTAGCCCACTCTCACGCCAACTACCGGGTCACACTTCTTGTTGTAGTTTCGTTATTCGCACTCTTCGTCACAGTGCTGTCAGGTTGCAGTATCTAGGACTTTTTTTAGGAGGGAGCGGTTCCTCATTGATCTGTTTTGGATGTAGTAGATCACATTTATATTTCTTGAATTTCTGGGCACCATGACCTGATTATTTGGGAGTTTTTTAGACCTTCTTTCTCTGTCATTATTGTTCGACTTGAGCTCTATTCCGAAACTATGAAGTGCATTATCAGAGATGTATTCCCAGTTAGGACGGGGAGTTTATTTTTATGAGCTTTGTCAGGAACTCTCATATGCTCGGCAAGGAGATATGATCATTCAGAATTAATATGGCTATTTGACCCAGCGCTGATTTAAGTATGAGACTCTACGTCCTCTTGCTGTTATTCCGAGAATAGAGCCCAAGGGAGCAGCATTCTTGCATACTCGAGAGAGAGCAATAGGATAGGATTCACAAGTTCTTTATGGGGCTTTGTGATGAGTTTGAGGGACCTCGTTCCCAGATCTTGTCGATATTGACACTTCCTTCTCTTTATGAGGTGTATGCGATGATTGAGCAGCATGAGCGTCGCATCCGTATTGCATCACTTCCAGTTGCGGCCTTGACTCCTCTGGCTGATCATATGTCCCTTGCAGCTACTGCAAGGTCTCGTTCAGGATCCTCAGTCAGGGGTGGGCAGCGCTCGAACCAATGTCGTCAGGGTGGCCCAGATCAGCATAGACAGGGAGATTCTCGTCAGTGTGATTATTATGGCCGACTAGAACATCTCAGGACTGCTTGTTGGAAGCTCCATCCAGAGCTTAAGCTGTCTCCTCTCAACTATACTGCTGCTATTGCCGAGGTACCACGACCTACTACCGCTACTCCTGCTACTGCTCCTCCTTGGCAAAGTGATATAAATGTCATCATTTCCCGATTGAATATACTTATGTCTGCTCTGACTTCTTAGAGTCCGACTACTGTTGCTGCTGTAAACTTTAACCAAATAAAAAAGAAAGAAACTAGAAGAAAGAGAATATTATTTAGGCATAACTAGCCAGAACAACCTTAAAGAAAAACTACTATATAAGAGGTCTTTATATAATAAGGTGTTAAGTTTAGAGGATTAACACAATATTAGAGAGCAACAGAGATAGGTTAAACACATAACCTAACTCTCATATATCACTTGTATTTATAGTTAACTCACAATAATAAAAATTACACATAATACCCTAACACTATTAACAATTTACACATACTACCCTAATACTCTTAACACTCCCCCTCAAGCTGGACTATATAATATTATATTATCCAAGCTTGAAACAAAAAGCTGTAAGACGTGTACGATTCAATGCTTCAGATTTCACAAATAGAGTCGTAATCTTCTCAGCTACTATCTTGTCCTGAATAAAGTGACAATCAACCTCAATATGTTTGGTTCTCTTGTGAAACACAAGATTGGCAGCGATATGGATAGCTGTTTGATTGTCACAGAACAACTGTAAAGGAAGTTAAACTGGAAACCCAATTTCCTGGAGAAAGTGTAGTAGTCAAGTTAACTCACTCGTCGTATGTGTCATTGCCCTATACTCAGCCTCACCACTGGATCTTGCTATCACGGGTTGTTTCTTACTTTTTCATGAGACAACATTACTTCCTAAGAAAGTACACTAACCAGTGGTTGATCTCTGATTAGAAAAAGAGTCAGCCCAATCAGCATCTGAAAAACCTTCCACTCTAAGATGTCCATTAGCTCGATATAACAATTCAAGTCCAGGAGCTCGTTTGAGATATCGCAAAATACGAGTAACTACCTCCCAATGTGGTACTCTAGGACACCCCATGAACTGGCTTACTATACTGACTGCATAGAAAATATCCGGTCGAGTAATAATAAGATAATTAAGCTTTCCAACCAATCTGCGATACCGACCCGGATTCTCAATCAATGCATCCTCATCTATCAATAATTTCTGATTCGGATCCATAGGAACATCAATCGGTCTACCACCCAGCAAACCTGCTTTCTTAAGCATGTCACGTACATATTTCCTTTGGGATAAACAAATATCCTGTTTAGATCGAGTCACCTTAATACCCAAGAAATACCTGAGTTTTCCCAAATCTTTAGTATGAAATCAATCCTGTAAGAATATTTTTAACTTAGCAATCCCCTCAGAATCAATCCCAATAATCACAATATCATCTATATAGACCACCAATAAGACATATCCAGCATCTCTCTGTCTATGAAACACAGAATGATCTGTCTAACATCGAAGAAGACCAAACTCTAAAACTGCATCTGAAAACTTACCAAACCATGCCCTAGGTGACTGCTTCAAACCATACAAAGATTTCTTTAGGTAGCTGCTCCATGTATACCTCTTCAACCAAGTCACCATGTAGGAAGGCATTCTTGATGTCTAACTGAAACAAGGGTCAATCAAGATTAACAGCCAAAGAGATCAAGATACGAACAGAGGAAATTTTAGCAACAGGAGAAAAAGTCTCCTCATAATCAATATCATAAGTCTGAATAAAGCCCTTTGCAACAAGTCGGGCTTTGAGACGCTCCACAAAACTATCTGGATGAAATTTAACAGTATACACCCAACGACAGNCAATATCATAAGTCTGAATAAAGCCCTTTGCAATAAGTCGGGCTTTGAGACGCTCCACAAAACCATCTGGATGAAATTTAAGAGTATACACCCAACGACAGTCAACAGTTCGTTTACTAGGGGTAAAGGAACGAGATCCCAAGTCCCATTATGATGTAAAGCATCCATCTCCTNCCCATTATGATGTAAAACATCCATCTCCTCCTCCATAGCTTTCCTCCAACCCGGATTAGATAATGCATCATGTAAATGCTTAGAAACAGATATAANAAAGGAACGAGATCTCAAGTCCCATTATGATGTAAAACATCCATCTCCTCCTCCATAGCTTTCCTCCAACCCGGATTAGATAATGCATCATGTAAATGCTTAGAAACAGATATAACAAATAATTGGGAAGTAAAATAGGAGAAGTTAGGAGATAAGGCATCATATGAAACAAAATAAGAAATGGGATGATTAGTAACACACGAAAGAGTCTAAATTACCTGATGTACCAAGATCAGAAGGTGGCAAGGAAGACGGTACGGGCACCTCAGTCGATGGGCGAGGACGGCGAGAGTAGACACGAAGAGGTAAAGCAGATGGTAACACAGTGGGCAATGGAATGTTTGAAGACAAGAAAAGAGATGGTGGTATAGGAGATGATCCAAAATTCAGATCCAAAGGCTGAGAAAGTGCTAGAAAGTATGTAACAGATTCTTCAAACGTGACATCAGCACTAGTAAAGTATCAGTGCAAAAAAGGACTGTAGCAACGATACCCTTTTTGCGTGCGGGAGTAACCAAGAAATACACATTTGGTAGCTCGAGGGTCAAGTTTGTCAAACCCATGACTCAAATTGTGAACATAACAGATACATCCAAAGACTTTAGGAGTCGGGAAAAATAAGGACTTATCAGGAAAAAGGACAGAATATGGACTTTGCCCATTTAACACAGAGGATGACATACGATTAATAAGATGACAAACAGTAACAACAACATCGCTCCAAAAACATCGAGGAATATTCATCTGGAATAATAGGGTACGGGTGACTTCCAACAAATGACGGTTCTTGCTTCAGCAACACTATTTTGTGGAGAGGTGTAAGCACAAAAAGTCTGATGAATAATACCAATTTGACTAAGATAAGCTAAAAAAGGATCAGATTCATATTCTCGAACATTATCAAAACGTAAAGTACGTATATGACAACCAAACTGAGTTTTATTTCTTTACGAAAAGTCTCAAATATAGAGAATAATTCAGACTGAGCTTTCATAAAAAATAACCAAGTCACATGAGAATAGTCATCCACAAATGTCACAAAATAAGGATATTTATTAAATGAAATATTCTTTATTGGACCCCATACATCAGAATGGACTAATTCAAATAGACTAGACACACGATTATTGACTCTAGACTGAAATGACACACGGTGATGCTTATTAAGTTGACAAGCTTCACAGGACAAAGACGACACATAACTGAGACTGAAAACTTGGCGCTTCAAATTCTGGAGAGAGGGATATCCAAGACGACAATGCCATTGAAAATGAGACAACGAGGTCTATAGAGCCTTGGTAGGTGAATCAAAGTCAAGGTAATATAGGCCACTAGCTTCATGTTCCGTGCCAATCTTCCTCTTCATCTTGAGATCCTGAAAGACATAATAAGATGAATAAAATGTCACAGAACAATTGAGAGAACGAGTAATCTTGCTAATAGAAAGTAAACTAAAAGGAACTGAGGGACAAATAGCACGAAAGATAGGGACATATCAGGACTCATGAGTAGTCCCTAGACCTGAAACTTTAGAACAAGTACCATTAGCAAGAGTAATATTACGTGTGGAAGTAGTAGGCTGATAAGTAGAAAAAATAGCAGACGCACCAGTTATGTGGTTAGAGGCGCCAGAGTCTATGATTCAAGGACTGCGAGTGGAGGACAATAAACAAGTGGAAGCAGTACCTGACTGGGCAAAAGTAGCAGTGGAGGGAGATGGAACAACCTGTTGGGATAGAAACTGGGCATACTCCTCTCGACCCAGTGTAATAGTAACTGACCCAATTTCTGGTGGAGTTGACCGAGGTATGGAAGCCGCAACAAAGGTGTCATCCTAATAAGAAACTTGATTCGTAGTACCAGAAGGTTTTCCATGGAAATTCCAACAGAAATCAACAGTGTGCCCTCCACGACCACAATGAGTACAGGAACGTGGTCCACTACGGCCCCCACGACCACTTGTACGACCTCCCGTACAACCTCCTCAACCACCACGACCACCTCGATAACTATCACTATGGGTACTAGGAACCACAAAAGCTGAGCGATGAGTGGAAACACCATGATTGATACCTGAAGTAGACAAAGTAGCATGTTGTATACGAGAGAAAACCTCAAGTAGTGAGGGAAGAGTAGAACCACCCAAAATCTGAGAACGAATACTCTCATATTCAGGTTTCAAACCTATCAAAAATCTAACAACATTCATATCCTCATGTTGCTTCTGCCAAACTGTTGCATCGGTAGTAAACGGGGTGGTAGGTCTTCATCTCCTCGCAGACTCCCCGAACGTGAGAGTAATAATCCTTAATACTCGGATTACTCTGTTCCAACCAGAAATACTCCTTGCACACCTCATAAGCACGGGTAAAATTGCCCATACCAGAATACATAGTAGCCAAGTTATCCCAGATCTCCTTGANGCGCGAGTAAAATTGCCCATACCAGAATACATAATAGCCAAGTTATCCCAGATCTCCTTGGCAGTGTCAAGGTAGAGTAAAGTAGAACTAATACTAGGCTCAATGTTATTCAATAGTAAAGAAATAATTTGAGCATCTTCTTGTTCCTACTGATCATACCCAAGAGTGTCTTCCTTAGGTTTAGGATTCACCAAATATTTCTTAAAACTTTTGCCTCGAAGAAAGACTTGAACAGATCGAGACCATAAAATGTAATTAATCCCATTGAGTTTGACAGAGGTCATGTGACCATTAATAAGAGTCAGAGAGGACAAAGATGGAGTAAAGGACCTTGTATCTTGCTTGGGTTCCATAATAGTGCGCACCAAATTGCAAACAAGAAATGAACCAGACTGCGGGTATGCTAAATCAGAGGAAAAGGGACTGCTGGATTGAAGAACCGGGCTGAACTGGTGTAGAAACTTACTGGACCGGGATGAACCGGTGTAAAAATAGAGGAACCGGATTGAACCGGTGCAAAAGACAGGTGAACCGGACTGCAGAAGTCTTCTGGACCGCTGAACCAGACTGTAGAACCACACTAAGCCAAAGAACCGGAGTAACAGCTGAGCTGGACCACTAAACCGGAGCTAAAAATTGAAGAACCGGAGTAAAATTACCTGAACCGACTGAGTCTGGATCAAACCAAGGTTGAACCGGGTCTGAGCTGGACTTGGACCGGCTTGGTCTGAACCTGACTAGGATCTGGGTCTGGATTTCCTGCTGATCTGGGCTTAAGAATAAGTACTGCACCCGAAACCCGTTACCCAAAAACCCGAACCCACTTAGTCTTCTTCTTTGTCACTAAGTTAAGGGTTCAACGAAAAACCCTAATTTCTGCACTCTGCACCAAGGTCGGCTATACCAGTGCTGACTGCTCAACCACAACTCACACTAGGTACAGAACCACCACGAACAAGGCCCCACCACAGTCGACTATACCAACGTCGACTACAACGACCACCTCAACCTTCACCACGAGGCAAGGCGCCACCACAGTCGACTGTACCAACGTCGACTACAACGATCACCTCAACCCTTCACAACACAACCACGAAGCACAGCACCACCATGATAGCAACAGTATCCCCACCACCACGATGAGTTCAACGAACAACAATGGGTTCAACGAACAGTACAACCCAAAATTTATTCAGAACATACATATATGTTTATGATCTTAATTGTTCTGATACCATTTTAAGTTTAGAAGATTAACACAGTTTTAGAGAGAAACAGAGATAGGTTAAAAACTTAACTTAGCTCTCATACATCACTTGTATTTATAGTTAGGCTACAATAATAAGAATTACACATACACCCTCTTACTATTAACAATTTACATATACTACCTTTTTATTCTTAACAAGTTAATGAAATAGCATTTTGTCTAGTGATATTCATGGGGTTGATGTATTTGATAATGTTGTTGATACACAATGATTTTGCAGAAAAAATGGTTTTGCTGCATGCAATCTGCTTCAGCGGAATCTTGATCCTCCCTATTGCGAGGTTGCAACAGTAAATATATTTCATCCATGCCGTGCCCCGACATATTTATTCTAGAAGACTGGAGCTGTAGTCAAAGCTGTGATGGGTCATGCAAGAATCTGTTTTACTGTGATCTGAATTTGAATGACAATTTTTGGCTTAACCGACAATTTGATAATGCCTTCAAATTTCTTGTATCGTTACGGTTGTCAATGGTTTGCTGCTTATTATTTATCATGACTTCTTATTATAATGCACTTGTGTTTGTAACAACATTGTGGGTTTTGAATTGATGAAATCAATTTCATAGTATTAGCCGTGTGCATAGCTAGCTCATTTTATTGTTTACTCGTGTGCCTTGGTGGTATGAACAAACTAGGACACGAGTCTCCCATTACATTTGTCTAGGGAAGAAGGTATATATGCAGTTAAACCTTACAGATGCTGAATTATTATTGTTCGTGTCTTAAACTCATAACGTTCTTGTCACAATGAGAAACATTATTGGAGATAGGGTGTCAATTTATGATACAACTCATTAGAAAGACATAAAATTAGAGGATTTGAGCATTTCTTAAACCATCCGTTTAGTAAGCGAATAGTTCGGAATAAAACGATTAATAAACGAATTGGATATGGGTAACATTAATAAGAAAAAATACATGACATAATTTATTTATATATCAATTATATATAATTTATACACGATATAAATTTAATATGACATGATTTATTAGACATAAATTAATAAAAAAATCGAATATAAATAATATTTTTTATCACGAACCTACTAAAACTCAACATGAATCCCTCTCCCCGACACGATTGACGAGCCTAATTGCAGTTGCACACCAAGGTGTTATGCCTAAATGTCGGTCAAAAGTACTCAGAATTCATGCCATTGCACAGCAGCCTCTGCTAGGGTATATTTGGCGAGTCACAATGAAGTTCTTGCTTGCATATTCTATGAGGCCAGTGCAATCCATTTGGTTTGGTTAGCCTCACTGGAGACTTGATCATTTACCTCAAATTTATTTTGACTGCAGAATCGGGTGACACATAGTAGAAATAAATACGTCCATAAAACGATAAGTAAATAGATAAAACAAGAATAAAGATGAGTAATCCATAAACAACCAAGGTTCTTCTTACTGATTCAGAACACGGGTGCAGAACGCCCACAAAAATGCACCCACAAAATCACCCGATAGATCTTTTTTTTACTTTAAAAATCAAGAGACAGAGAAAGAAAAGGTAAATATGCTAGTTTAAGAACATACAAGAAACAGCTAGCTCAGGCACATTTGTGAAAAACTCTCTAAAAGCATGTGATGTATACATGTTTCCATGCTGGGCAACTGGCTGGGAAAAAGTGTGCTGCACAACCATCATATGAGTAAAACCTATGCCAGAGGGAAGATTTCAGCTTGTAGATGTTACAACCAATAGTTATGGCTGGCAGAGGAAAATCTAGACTCTGGATGTCCCGAGCTTGCGCTCAAACAGACGCTGCAGGAGGTAGACCTGGAGGACACTAGCCCCGATGAGTGCTGCTGATTCAAACATTGCCTTGTGGACTGCTCGCCGACTCATTCCTTCATTCACTGCACTCCAATGGAATCAAGTGTAGAGCCCCAGGTTAATGAACTTTGCACAAATCCTATCTTTTTTTCTGAAAATTGGTTAGTGGAAGTCCACAAAAGGCAAGAAAATACAAGTTTGATCTTTCATAGGGCTCTCACAAACTACATTTAGTGACTACAAACGTATACAAGAGTACCCTTGAAAAGGGCCCACACCAATTGTCATCTGCATAGTTGTGGCGGGTTCACTGTCCCTAGTAATTGGTAGCTTTTAACCTTCTTAGAACTAAGAATCAAAATTTATGACCCAAAATTTGTGAAAATCAAAACGTATTAGTGACTGAATGTCGATATTCCTATACTTCAGAATCAAATCTCCAAAGCTTTTTCTCTGTTTTCCAAATATTTTTGTTTTTGAAACATTTCTGAGCAGACCAAAATTGTGCATAGAAATGAAATATTGGTCCATAGTAACTGCCAATTAAAGGAATATCTTAGCAAGGCAGAACTGCTCCAACTACTCCAGAAATAAAATACGAGGTAATTGACCCATTCATCACATTGCTCTAGACCTCGCAGGAAAAGTCATTCCAGCCAAAAAAAGGGACAGTTTTCAAATGGTACCTAATGCCTGGCGGTCAGTCTGAGCTTCAAGCCAATGCTGTTCAAACTGGATGTTGTAAAGAGCTTCTTCCAACTTTGAGATCTCTTCCAGCAAGGGGTTGAAATGCTCTGCAGATGTTTAAGCAAAAGTCTCAGTCATCCTAAAAAATTAAGGGTCCATGAGGAAGATGAGGAAACATATAAGAACAGCTAGGTGGCCTCTTACCATCCTTTGCATGCTGATCATAGTATATGTAATGTCCAACATGTACATCAAAATCTAATGTTTCATGGTAAGGAGACTTGTTCGTAAAGCAGAATCGATATACGCCTTTTCTTTGAGCCATAAATTCATATTTCTCACTAGTCTTGTCACGAAAATCATGAATCTGCTCCCCAGAAGGTCCTTTTATCTGATAATTCAACACAAATATGGGATCAATGTAGACTTGAGAGAAAGGGAAGAAGAAGCACAAAACGAGAAACAAAATGGAATCAAAGCCGAACATATTTTTATGGACATTGGGTAACAACAGATTAGCCATGGGTCATTAGGTCTGATGGCAGTAGGTATGCCGTCTAAACTTCAAGTTTCTGTTACATTATAATCATCAAATAAAATGAAACATAAAGTAGATGCTAGTGTTGGTTGCTCAATGCTTGGCACACATATCAGGTGTCTATCTCCAAACTCAAACATCAATGACCACAAAGTGTGTACTAACATGTTCAACAAGAAGTTTCAGTCCTACGAATTTGAAACTCATCCTTGCACACCAGGCCACCCCATCCTCACCTAGGGACCGGTAGACCTTACTGATTCATAAGTAATCTTCATCGTTAGATGCCAATTCCTAACCTTGGACAAGGAGAACACAACATCAAACTCTCTGAGATGAAACTCATTCATCAAGGCGATAGAATAAACCTTCCTTTCAATGTTTTTGCTTCCACAGTGCCATCATTTTTACCTAGCCCAAGAATTTATGGACCAGAAAAAAGGAAGGAGGGAGGAGGACCATTTTCAAAGTGTAAGACAAACAGGGTTCACCAAAATTTCCATGAGAAACACATAATTCAGAAACAAAGAAGGTCTCAAGATGTTAAACAATACCAAGCTAAAACATAGCATCAGCTGAATAAAATAAAATAACAACTCTCAGATTCTTCTAGAAAAAAATGAAGACTGCTCAGCAATTAATTAAAACATTTGCTTCAATCGGTCCAATTAACAAAGAGAAAGGACAATGATAATTGATAAGAATCCAACCATATTTAAATAACCTAAACAAATTTAAACCCAACTATTTGCATTAGTAGCATGAATGCTTTTTCTTCAGTCAGCTCAGTTCAGAGCCATATCTTGTACTAGATACAAGACAACCATTTCTCTCTCTTGGCCTTTTAATTTTCTTATTGAGTCTTTCTCATGGCCTCAACTCACGCATTCTGGGACTTTCTTTTATACATTTGATGACTTCAACTCAAATCACATCTCATCTCTATAACAGTGATTCAGCAGAAAAATGGCCTACGTTACGCATGGTAAAACGATCTTACACTACCTCCCCCAATCTTCTCTTAATTAATGCAACTCCTTACTTTTCAGAAACTTTTCAGAAATACAATTTGCTAACCCTAAGGGACGGGTAAGTCAAGTAATAATATGGATGAATGGTAAACCCTTCGAATCTTGACAACTACTTGGAAAGGACTAGACCGGAAAGAGAATTAGTTGAGATACGTGTAAATTGACCTGGACACCCTGATATACAATCTGCTCTCACTCTGTCCTTGCTTGAAATTCTTACTCACGGCTTGCCCATCTTAAAACTCCTAATTTTAGCTGAAAATCTCTCTCTCTCTCTTGGGTCTGCTGCTGAAGGTTTTTTCTGAACTGTTCACCATTTTACACAAGGCAACCTTCAGATGGGAAAACTAATGGAAAACCCAAAACCCAAAACCCATAAAGATCGGTCTTTTCTAGAGATAATTACAAAAATTGGTAACATATGATGATTCAAAACCCAAAACAACGAAGAACAAAAATGCAGTGAATAAACTGAAAATTACATACCACAAGATCAACACCCTCATCGCCGTAATGCCACGACCCATCAGCCTTAATCACCACGAAAGAAACATGAACTGTGTCTCCGTCGTACTGAACGTTGTGAGATAAGCACTCTTCTCTATCAATCACAAATCTAATCCCCACAGCTCCTCGAAAAATCGATAAAACCACCAACAGAGAAACAGTCACGCATCCGAATGACCCAATTCCCATCTCTACCGTTTCAACACAAACAATTACTGAAAGCAAAAAAAAGAAAACAGAATAATAATCGAATTTCAGAATGAACAGATCAATTGTTGGGGAAAATGGGAAAGTAGAGAGTCAGATCACACCGTTGGTTTTGAGGAATTTGAGGTTAATTTGATGTACTGATCGAAGAATGAAGTTTTGGGCAGTTTAAGGTGAGACCAGAAACTGGGGTTTCCTTTTCCAAGACTTTTAACTTAACCTTTGGACAAGGTATTGGGAGTGTTTGTGTTACATTTGGTTGCTTCGTTACAAGTCCACGTCCCGTAAACCAATAAACGATTGCCACGTCATAAAAATAGACATCCTTTTTTGCCCTTTCGCTGGTTTCTTTTTTTTTTTTTTTTCTCCTTTCATTTTCTCTTTCTTAGTACTGTATCAATTTGAGTAAATTACATCTAGACCCTCTAAAATTTGTCACTTAAATAGATGAACCCCTTCACATTTGACAAATTACATTGAGACCCCCTGTCAATAACAGTTAGCCAACGAACCTAACAGAAGTTGCTAAATGTCTATTTTATCCTTGGTAAAATTCAAATAAAACAAAAACTCAAATTCAAAACTGACTAACCCGACCCAAATACAAAACCCATAAAATATCCCATTTTTTCCCTCTGTCCCATCTTCATCCCAGTTTCTACACAACCATCACCATCGAAGGCACTGATTGCTCCTCCATCACACTTTACCCTACTGCAACACCCTCTTCAAAACAATGAACAAGGACTCTTCCTCTCCCCTTTGTCTCTCTCAACTTGGTGATGCGGTGGCTGCTATGATTACTTGGGTGGGATCCGATCGTTGTTGAGGTTCTTAAGGGTGGAGGTGGTCTTGATAGCATCGATTTTGAGGGTGTGATTTCAATGGAGGCAATTGTAACTGTCGCATAGACATGGTACAGTGGTAGTTTTGGTGTTTTGTGGTAGAGAATTTGGGGGTGGGGGTCTACTTCATAGTGGTAGATTTTGTGGGTGTGTAATCAATGGTGACAAAAGGGCTAGAATGTATGAAGTGAATTTGGATTGTTATGGCTTGGTTAATTGTCTATATGGGTTCAGTGATGACTTTGGTGTTTTTAGTAGTAGATTTTGGGGTTGGGGTGTTCTAGATGGTGGCAAATATGGGTGGATGGTATTTCGGTGGTGGTGGATTAGGGTGGAGTAAGGCTATTGTGCATCTCTCTCTCTTTCTCTCTCCCCCTTCCTCTCCCCAAAACACTTCTTGGTGGTTTTTTGCAACAATGGGTACACGGGGTTAAGGTGGAAGGATTGGACGGGGGGCGGGGAATAATGGGGGTTGATTTTGTGCTAGATGCATTTAGGGGTTGATGATGGGTCGGGTGTGTTTTGAGGGCATGGATAATTATTGGGCTTTCTCTTGAATTTTAGAGAATTTTATTTAAAATAATATGTTGATGTCATTTAATTTTGATGGCAAGTTGAACGGAGCTAACGACAAGGGATGTTTGTGTTATGCGTACCTATAGTTCAAGGGGTGATAATGTTATTTTTCATACATGAGGGGGTCTGTGTAAGTTAGTGACAAATTTTAGGCGACCTTGATGTAATTTACCCTATATATTTTTTAGGTGCGCCAACTGTGACCCGCTAACGCGAATTCAACATAAATTCAATACGATTTTAAAATTAATATGATCAATAAATATGTATAATAAATAATTTAATTAATATTTGACAATTAAAATACAATAAATAGATACTTTTTTCATGAGTCTTGACACAAATATATTAACATGTGAGTCACACAACACGACACAAATTGATACCCCCATATTTTTTAAATAAATTAGATAGATATTCAAATAAGTCATTCTATATATTCGATAAAACCATAATCACTTATCACTACATTGTTATTTGTAAGAAATTTCATCATAATTATGTCAAGATAGAAATTAAGATCCAACCATGTGTTCTTGGCATTAAAGAGTAAATTTAACCCCACCGAATCACCATAACTTTGAAGATTAGATCTCAAGAATTGAGTTAAAAAATTTAAATTCTTATCTACTAAACCAACCACTCGGTAGTGATTATCATATCACAAAATGATATAAAATTTTAATTTGGGAGAAATTTTTTCTAATCTACTGTGTATTTTTAATTTTTCTTCTCATTTTTGTGTAATCAAATTTGTCAAGGACAGAAAATACGAGAGAATTCGTTTTTCCTTGACATTTTCCGTTTCTATTTTCTTTCCTTCACTAAATCTGCTAACTAATGAACTGGTTGTTTGTCTAAAGTTGAGAATTTTTTCCCTCGGTTTATGAAGGAGGACTTGGAACTCTTTTGAGTACACTCTCAATTTTCTCCAATAGCATATCCCTCTCATGTATTCAAATGTGATTCAATAGGTCTTCTACTAATACGCGATTAATAATTTCATACCGAGAGAAACTTCAAAAGTACACATGAAGGAATTTAGATCCCTCTGTAAGGTTATCTTATCTTGTAAGTAAAATAAATATTATCCTATTTTCAGGGATGTGGGAAGTTGGAAATTAAGATTTAGCGAGGAAGGAAAAATTTTAAAACCGTATAGCTAACATGTGGGAGAAGATCAACATCTACACCAGGGTCCAGTTAAGATACTAAAATATTACTTTTCAGTACTAATAGCTTGGCAACACATTCAAAATACACAATAAACCCAGCCAGAAACATGTAAAGGTTCCACTCTACATAAACACATGGGTTCATAGCTTGGCAACACATTCAAAATACACAATAAACCCAGCCAGAAACATGTAAAGGTTCCACTCTACATAAACACATGGGTTCATAGCTTGGCAACACATTCAAAATACACAATAAACCCAGCCAGAAACATGTAAAGGTTCCACTCTACATAAACACATGGGTTCATCAGGCTCTTTACGGGTGTAACTTGGACAGGTTGGACAATCAAGCTCAACCCAAGTATTAAAAACTGAGAGAACGAGAGAGACAAAGAGAACGAGAAAAACAAAAATAAAAAATCAATGCTAATGCTTTACATATATAATTTTTTTTTAAATTTGTCAGGTTCGGGTTGAACTCGGGTTCACGAGGCCTTAACCCAAGTCCAACCCAAATTAAATTCGGGTTGAGATTTTTTAACTCAAGCCCAACCCAAATATTAAAAATCCTTACCCAAACCCTAATTTTTTTGGGTTAAAATCCGGTTACCCAACCCAAGTTGCACCCCTAATGCTCTTAACTGATGCTTGATCAATCCTCTGCAAGTGAAAGTCTCCCGCATACTACATTTACATGCTAGAAATATATCTCCTGAACAAGGCATACATCCCTGAGGAATTACATCATCAACTTGAAATAGCAAAGCTGCAACATCCCCAACACTTGCAACTCGAACAATCCATGAGGTGAATCGATTTCAGAGCCCAAGTAACAAAGCAGTGGAAACTGGAAACCCAACTCCAAGAACTCCACCGTTAGGCGATCATACCATTACAAATGTACCGGATCGTATTAAAACTCCGCAATTAAGTGTGCTTGAGTGACCCACCGGAAATTCCTTGCACCCTTTTAAAGAAACATGTTCAAAAAAAAACTCCAAGAACAAGAGAGGAGTGGAAATCAGGAACTTCTCGTCGCAAAAGACCGTTACTATTAGTTCTCAGGATATCACAACCTGTTACAACATTGAAAGGACTACATCACAAGCAATACACGTTGTGTATCCAAGCTCAACAACTTCACTAGATGGTAAATTTCAATTTATACAAAGGCGATGATGAAATATTTGTCAGATAGAAACTGCACAACAGAAAGTCTTCTTGCGATGGACCCCGGCTGGTGGTGGGCCTGCTCAACTTTCTTAGTGCTATTCTTGGAGCGACAAGCCTAGTCCTGATTCAAGCCTATGAACAAAAAATCATAAGCACTAATCCTTGTGTTCACATTGCCACGACATTGAAAGGACAAAATAGAAGAAAATTCCAAGTCCTTACATCTAGGAGAGATCAAGAAAGGCCAAAAAGAATCTTATTTTTTAAATTTGTTTTTCCCGACAAGTTTAAAACACTGCCTACAATCTAGTAAGGTAGATGGGCAGGTGAAATCTTAGTTTGCTTTGCTGTGACCAATGACAACCAGATCCAGAAGTATGGTTGACACTCAATGCATCGATCTTTGTTTAAACAAAGAATAAAGAACCACAAAAATGCTCCTAAAAAAATTGCAGACATTTTAGATGGTAATGAACACACAGGTAGCATTCTACTAACACTGGAAGAAGGGAGGTCCTCCTTTCAATGGGTAACTTTGGTGGATCCACCCCTTGCCACTTCGAATCCCCATCAAATGATGCAGGTTGACTAGGACTAACACTAATCACCCTAACTATCAACTAAGTTTTTCCTTCTTGATGCCCAATGGATGTTTCAAAGCTATTACATTGCATACCACAATTAGTCTTGTATGGAGTTTATAGTGCAAGTATCATCCAAAAAGAATTCCACAATTTATAAAAGGAGCAAAAATATTTAGTGAAGCAGTGCTAGACTTTGGACTTCTACGATGCCAAGCAAATCACTTGGTGTTTAGTAAGAATTCTGAGTCTGGCATGATATGTGGATAATATTGTTATCAGAGGGAGTGACAGTGAAGGTATTATTGCTAAAAACGCATTCTTGTATGGAGTTTATAGTGTAAGTATCATCCAAAAAGAATTCCACGATTAATAAAAGAAGCAAAAATATTTAGTGAAGTAGTGCTAGACTTTGAACTTCTACAATGCCAAGCAGATCACTTGGTGTTTAGTAAAAATTCTGAGTCTGACATGATCATTTTAGTTGTATATGTGGATGATATTGTTATCACAAGGAGTGACAGTTAAGGTATTATTGCTGTAAAAGCATTCTTGTAGCAAAAGTTTTATATTAAAGATGTGGGTAAATTGAGGTACTTTCTTGAAATTGAGGTAGCTAGATCCAAGAGTGGTATTAGTTTGTCTCAGCGCAAGTATGTACTGGATCTACTTGTTGAAACAGGACTTGCAAGCAAGGATCAAAATTTCGTTTCAGTGCATCGTTTTGGTCACCAGGAAACAAAAATGTTTCGTCTTATTTCGGAAACGTTTCGACTCATTTCAAAAATAGAATGAAAAAAAATAAAAAATTTAAAAATTATTCTTTTAAAAAATTGGTCGAAATATATCAAAATACCTTGAAATACCTTGAAATNCGGAAACGTTTCGACTCATTTCAAAAATAGAATGAAAAAAAATAAAAAATTTAAAAATTATTCTTTTAAAAAATTGGTCGAAATATATCAAAATACTTTGAAATACCTTGAAACATTCTAAAATAATTATGCAAATGCATTGAAATATAACAAAATATTTTGAAATATTAAAAATCACTTCAAAGTATTAGAATTTTGATTTTATCACTGATTCGTTTCGGTCTCCTTATAAACGGAAACATTTCGGATGTTTCGACCGTTTCGAAACGATAATTTGATCCTTGCTTACGGGTACAAAAGTAGTTGATAGTCCCATAGAATCGATTACAAGATTAACCNCTGATTCGTTTCGGTCTCCTTATAAACAGAAACATTTCGGATGTTTCGACCGTTTTTGATCCTTGCTTACGGGTACAAAAGTAGTTGATAGTCCCATAGAATCGAATACAAGATTAACTGTAGAAAAAGGAAATTTTTTCAAACATCATGAAAGGTATAGAAGACTAGTGGGAAAATTAAATTACTTGACTATTATAAGGCCAAATATCTCTTTTTTGGTTAATGTTGTAAGCCGGTTTACGGAATTCTCAAGAGTACCTCATTGGGATGCAGTTATTTGAATCTTGAGATATTTAAAAAAGACTCCTGTCAAGGATTATTATATAGAACTTGTTAAGTTTAGAGGATTAACACAATATTAGAAAGAAACAGAGAGAGGTTCAAAACTTAACCTAACTCTCATACATCACTTGTATTTATAGTTAACTCACAATAATAAGAATTACACATAATACCCTAACACTGTTAACAATTTACACATACTACCCTATTATTCTTAATACTCCCCCTCAAGCTGGACTATATATATCATATAATCCCAGCTTGAAACAAATAACTGAAGACGTGTACGACTCAATGCTTTAGTAAACATATCTGCAAGCTGATCTTCAAATTTCACAAATGGAGTCGTAATCTCTCCAGCTACTATCTTGTCCCGAATAAAGTGACAATCAACCTTAATATGCTTGGTTCTCTCGTGAAACACAAGATTGACAACGATATGGATAGCAGTCTGGTTGTCACAGAACAAATGTAAAGGAAGTTGAACTGAAAACTCAATTTCCTAGAGAAAGTGTAGTAGTCAAGTCAACTCACTCGTCATATGTATCATTGCCCTATACTCAGCCTCAATATTGGATCTTGCTACCACGGGTTGTTTCTAATTTTTCCATGAGACAACATTACCTCCTAAGAAAGTACAATAACCAGTGATTGATCTCCGATCAAAAGGAGAGTCAGCCCAATCAGCATCTGAGAAACCTTCCACTCTAAGATGTCTATTAGCTCGATATAACAGTTCAAGTCCAGGAGCTCGTTTGAGATATCGCAGAATATGAGTAACTGTCTCCCAATGTGGTACTCTAGGACACCCATGAACTGACTTACTATACTGACTGCATAGGAAATATCCGGTCGACTAATAATAAGATAATTAAGCTTTCCAACCAATCTGAGATACCGACCCGGATTCTCAAACAATGCACCATCATCCATCAATAATTTCTTATTCGGATCCATAGAAATATCAATCGGTCTACCACCCAACAAACCCACTTCCTCAAGTATGTCAAGTACATATTTCCTCTGGGATAAACAAATATCCTGTTAGATCGAGCCACCTCAATACTCAAGAAATACCTGAGTTTTCCCAAATCCTTAGTATGAAATCGATCCTATAAGAATATTTTTAACTTGGCAATCCCCTCAGAATCATTCCCTGTAATCACAATATCATCTACATAGACCACCAATAGGACCTATCCAGCATCTGTCTGTCTATGAAACACAAAATGATTTGTCTGACATCGAAGAAGACCAAACTCTAAAACTGCATCTGAAAACTTATCAAACCATGTCGTAGGTGACTGCTTCAAACCATACAAAGATTTTTTTAACTGATATATACTCTTACCATACTCCCCATGAGCAATAAACCCAAGTGGCTGCTCCATGTAAACCTCTTTAATCAAGTCACCATGTAGGAAAGCATTCTTGATGTCTAACTGAAACAAGGGTTAATCAAGATTAGCAGCCAAAGAGATCAAGATACGAACAGAGGAAATTTTGTCAACAGGAGAAAAAGTCTCCTCATAATCAACACCATAAGTCTGAGTAAAGCCCTTTGCAATAAGTCGGGCTTTAAGACGCTTCACAGAACCATCTGGATGAAATTTAACAGTATACACCCAACGACAGCCAACAGTTCATTTACCAGGGGTAAAGGAACGAGATCCCAAGTCCCATTATGATGTAAAACATCCATCTCCTCTTTCATAGCTTTCCTCTAACCCGGATCAGATAAGGCATCCTATAAATGCTTAGGAATAGATATAGCAGATAATTGGGAAGTAAAACAGGAGAAGACAAGAGACAAGATATCATATGAAACAAAATGAAAAATAGGATGATTAGTAACACATGAACGAGTACCTTTACAAAGAGCAATAGGTAAAAAGTATAAATTACTTGATGTACCAGGATCAGAAGGCAGCAAGGAAGACGGTACGGGCACCTCAGTCGATGGGCGAGGACGGCGAGAGTGGACATGGAGAGGTAAAGTAGATGGTAACACAATGGGCAGCAAAATGTTTGAAGATGAGGAAAGAGATGGGGGTACAGGAGATGATCCAAAGGCTGAGAAGGTGCTGGAAAGTATGGAACAGATTCTTCAAACGTGACATCGACACTAGTAAAGTATCGGTGCAGAGAAGGACTGTAACAACGATACCCCTTCTGCGTGCGGGAGTAACCAAAAAATACACATTTGGTAGCTCGAGGGTCAAGTTTATCATACCCAAAACCCAAATTGTGAACATAACAAACACATCCAAAAATCTGAGGAGTCAGGAAAAATAAGGGCTTACCAGGAAAAATGATAGAATATGGACTTTGCCCATTTAACACAGAGGATGACATACGATTAATAAGATGACAAGCAATAAGAACATCACTCCAAAAATATCAGAAAATATTCATCTGAAATAACAGGGCACGGGTGACTTCCAACAAATGACGGTTCTTGCGTTCAACAACACCATTTTGTGGAGAGGTGTAAGCACAAGAAGTCTGATGAATAATGTCAGTTTTACTAAGATAAGCAGAAAAATGATCAAATTTATATTCCCGAGCATTATCAAAACGTAAAATACAGATACGATACCCATACTGAGTTTTTATTTCCTTATGAAATGTCTCAAATACAGAGAATAATTCAAACCGACCTTTCATCAGAAACAACCAAGTTACACGAGAATATTCATCCACAAATGACACAAAATAAGGATATTTATTAGATAAAATATTCTTTATTGGACCCCATACATCAGAATGTACCAACTCAAATGGACTAGACACACGATTATTGACTCGAGACTGAAATAACACACGATGATGCTTACTTAGTTGACAAGTTTCACAAGACAAAGATGACACAAAACTAAGACTGGGAACCTGCGCTTCAGATTCTGGAGAGAGAGATGTCCAAGACGACAATGCCACTGAAAAGAAGACAATGAGGTCTGTAAAGCCTGAGTAGGTGAATCAAAATCAAAGTAATATAAGCCACCAGCTTCATGCCCCGTACCAATCTTGCTCTTCGTCTTAAGATCCTGAAAGACACAATAAGATGGATAAAATATTACTGAACAATTGAGAGAACGGGTAATCTTGTTAATGAAAAGTAAACTAAAAAGAAACTGAAGAACAAATAATACGGAAGATAGGGACATATCAAGACTCAAGTTAGTAGTTCCCAAACCTGAAACTTTAGAACAAGTGTCATTAGCAAGAGTAACACTACGTGTGGAGGTAGCAGACTGATAAGTAGAAAAAACATCAGACACACCACTCATGTGATCAGAAGCGCCAAATTCTATGATCCAGGGACTGCTATTGGAGGACAATAAACACGTAGAAGCAATACCTGACTGGATAGGAACTAGACATACTCCTCTCGAGTAATAGTAACCAATACAGTGTCTTGCTTGGGTTCCATAACAGTGCAACAAATAGCAAAACGAAAAGCACTAAATCACTGAACAGGACAAGAATCACCGACTGCATTGCTGAACCAAACCAAAGGAGCCCACGGGATCACTGAACCAGCCTGAACCGGTCTAAAACTTACTGAACCGGCCTGAACTAGTCTAAGAAAACCTGCTGAAAGTCTGAACCGGACAGGAAATAGGTGTTGTACTACTAAACCGATGCGAACCGGGTCTGAACCGGACCTCTGAACCCGTTGGACCGCTAAACCAGACCACTGAACCGGNCCAAGTGGCTGCTCCATGTAAACCTCTTTAATCAAGTCACCATGTAGGAAAGCATTCTTGATGTCTAACTGAAACAAGGGTTAATCAAGATTAGCAGCCAAAGAGATCAAGATACGAACAGAGGAAATTTTGTCAACAGGAGAAAAAGTCTCCTCATAATCAACACCATAAGTCTGAGTAAAGCCCTTTGCAATAAGTCGGGCTTTAAGACGCTTCACAGAACCATCTGGATGAAATTTAACAGTATACACCCAACGACAGCCAACAGTTCATTTACCAGGGGTAAAGGAACGAGATCCCAAGTCCCATTATGATGTAAAACATCCATCTCCTCTTTCATAGCTTTCCTCTAACCCGGATCAGATAAGGCATCCTATAAATGCTTAGGAATAGATATAGCAGATAATTGGGAAGTAAAACAGGAGAAGACAAGAGACAAGATATCATATGAAACAAAATGAAAAATAGGATGATTAGTAACACATGAACGAGTACCTTTACAAAGAGCAATAGGTAAAAAGTATAAATTACTTGATGTACCAGGATCAGAAGGCAGCAAGGAAGACGGTACGGGCACCTCAGTCGATGGGCGAGGACGGCGAGAGTGGACATGGAGAGGTAAAGTAGATGGTAACACAATGGGCAGCAAAATGTTTGAAGATGAGGAAAGAGATGGGGGTACAGGAGATGATCCAAAGGCTGAGAAGGTGCTGGAAAGTGANGGAGAGGTAAAGTAGATGGTAACACAGTGAGCAGCGGAATGTCTGAAGATGAGGGAAGAGATGGTGGTACAGGAGATGATCCAAAGTCTAGATCCATAGGCTGAGAAAGTGTTGGAAAGTATGGAACAGATTCTTCAAACGTGACATCGACACTAGTAAAGTATCGGTGCAGAGAAGGACTGTAACAACGATATCCCTTCTGCGTGCGGGAGTAACCAAAAAATACACATTTGGTAGCTCGAGAGTCAAGTTTATCATACCCAAGACCCAAATTGTGAACATAACAAACACATCCAAAAATCTGAGTCGTCAGGAAAAATAAGGGCTTACCAGGAAAAATGATAGAATATGGACTTTGCCCATTTAACACAGAGGATGACATACGATTAATAAGATGACAAGCAATAAGAACATCACTCCAAAAATATCAGAAAATATTCATCTGAAATAACAGGGCACGGGTGACTTCCAACAAATGACGGTTCTTGCGTTCAACAACACCATTTTGTGGAGAGGTGTAAGCACAAGAAGTCTGATGAATAATGTCAGTTTTACTAAGATAAGCAGAAAAATGATCAAATTTATATTCCCGAGCATTATCAAAACGTAAAATACAGATACGATACCCATACTGAGTTTTTATTTCCTTATGAAATGTCTCAAATACAGAGAATAATTCAAACCGACCTTTCATCAGAAACAACCAAGTTACACGAGAATATTCATCCACAAATGACACAAAATAAGGATATTTATTAGATAAAATATTCTTTATTGGACCCCATACATCAGAATGTACCAACTCAAATGGACTAGACACACGATTATTGACTCGAGACTGAAATAACACACGATGATGCTTACTTAGTTGACAAGTTTCACAAGACAAAGATGACACAAAACTAAGACTGGGAACCTGCGCTTCAGATTCTGGAGAGAGAGATGTCCAAGACGACAATGCCACTGAAAAGAAGACAATGAGGTCTGTAAAGCCTGAGTAGGTGAATCAAAATCAAAGTAATATAAGCCACCAGCTTCATGCCCCGTACCAATCTTGCTCTTCGTCTTAAGATCCTGAAAGACACAATAAGATGGATAAAGTATTACTGAACAATTGAGAGAACGGGTAATCTTGTTAATGAAAAGTAAACTAAAAAGAAACTGAAGAACAAATAATACGGAAGATAGGGACATATCAAGACTCAAGTTAGTAGTTCTAAAACCTGAAACTTTAGAACAAGTGTCATTAGCAAGAGTAACACTACGTGTGGAGGTAGCAGACTGATAAGTAGAAAAAACATCAGACACACCACTCATGTGATCAGAAGCGCCAAATTCTATGATCCAGGGACTGCTATTGGAGGACAATAAACACGTAGAAGCAATACCTGACTGGATAGGAACTAGACATACTCCTCTCGAGTAATAGTAACCAATACAGTGTCTTGCTTGGGTTCCATAACAGTGCAACAAATAGCAAAACGAAAAGCACTAAATCACTGAACAGGACAAGAATCACCGACTGCATTGCTGAACCAAACCAAAGGAGCCCACGGGATCACTGAACCAGCCTGAACCGGTCTAAAACTTACTGAACCGGCCTGAACTAGTCTAAGAAAACCTGCTGAAAGTCTGAACCGGACAGGAAATAGGTGTTGTACTACTAAACCGATGCGAACCGGGTCTGAACCGGACCTCTGAACCCGTTGGACCGCTAAACCAGACCACTGAACCGGACCGGACCGGGTTTTGGGCTAGACCGAGTTTGTCAGCTGAACCCGCTGGACCACTTTAAAACCTAGTCTTGGGCTGGACCACTTTTAAGACCTGGCCTTGGTTTGGATCTAATCCAGATTCGACCCTAGCTCCTTCTTCTTCGCTGAATAGGGTTCCCTTAGAACCCTCTGGTCTTCGACGGCGCCAGACAGCACCCTGACCACCACAGCCACAGCACCACCACGATCGATCACGCCACCACTTCGACTGCACCTCAACCACCACACCGAACGACAGACCACCTAAAAATGGACACCACAACGACGCTACACCACAATGGAGAAATCACACTATACCACCACCACTACACTACCACGGCGAACACCAAACAAAGGTAGACAATGACCAACAGTACCACACCACCAACAACGACGACAAACGATGGTCAACAGTACAACGCCACCACCACTAGCGACAATACCACCAACGAATCAACCACCACAACTGTATCACCACCACCACTGTAGTTCGACGATTCAACGATACATAGCCACAACAACTGTACCACCACCACCGGTATGGTTAATTTATTCAAAAAACATATATTTAGGATTAAACTTGATCTGATACTATGTTAAGTTTAGAGGANACTACGTGTGGAGGTAGCAGACTGATAAGTAGAAAAAACATCAGACACACCACTCATGTGATCAGAAGCGCCAAATTCTATGATCCAGGGACTGCTATTGGAGGACAATAAACACGTAGAAGCAATACCTGACTGGATAGGAACTAGACATACTCCTCTCGAGTAATAGTAACCAATACAGTGTCTTGCTTGAGTTCCATAACAGTGCAACAAATAGCAAAACGAAAAGCACTAAATCACTGAACAGGACAAGAATCACCGACTGCATTGCTGAACCAAACCAAAGGAGCCCACGGGATCACTGAACCAGCCTGAACCGGTCTAAAACTTACTGAACCGGCCTGAACTAGTCTAAGAAAACCTGCTGAAAGTCTGAACCGGACAGGAAATAGGTGTTGTACTACTAAACCGATGCGAACCGGGTCTGAACCGGACCTCTGAACCCGTTGGACCGCTAAACCAGACCACTGAACCGGACCGGACCGGGTTTTGGGCTAGACTGAGTCTGTCAGCTGAACCCGCTGGACCACTTTAAAACCTAGTCTTGGGCTGGACCACTTTTAAGACCTGGCCTTGGTTTGGATCTAATCCAGATTCGACCCTAGCTCCTTCTTCTTCGCTGAATAGGGTTCCCTTAGAACCCTCTGGTCTTCGACGGCGCCAGACAGCACCCTGACCACCACAGCCACAGCACCACCACGATCGATCACGCCACCACTTCGACTGCACCTCAACCACCACACCGAACGACAGACCACCTAAAAATGGACACCACAACGACGCTACACCACAATGGAGAAATCACACTATACCACCACCACTACACTACCACGACGAACACCAAACAAAGGTAGACAATGACCAACAGTACCACACCACCAACAACGACAACAAACGATGGTCAACAGTACAACGCCACCACCACTAGCGACAATACCACCAACGANGATTACATGTGAATTGATATGGCTAAAGAATTTATTGTATGAGATTGGCATTCTAGTAACTTTTCCAATGCAATTATTTGTGTAATAATTAGGCTGCAGTTCATATTGCTTCGAATCCAATTTTTCACGAACGAATAAAACATATTGAGATTGGTTGCTATTTTGTTCGTGAAAAGCTTCTGTCTAAGGAGATTACTACTTGTTTTGTACATTTTGCATATTAGTTGGCAGATATTTTCACCAAATCACTTAGAAGAGATAAAATTGGTATTCTTTGTTCCAAGCTAAGGACTATTTGATATCTTTAGTCCAGCTTGAAGGGGAGTATTAGTGAGTTAGGGGCAATAGGGTCATTACCCTAATTCCATATGTGCAACTATATAACTCTCTCTATGATGAATTGAGTTTAATTTTTCTCTTCCTATTCAATTAGTCTCTCTCTCTATACTGTTAACAAATATAAATAATTTTGAATTATTACCTCAGTTTATTAACACATATGCAAGAAATCCTTCACTTGCAATACGCTAAACTGCAAGTCTTTGCTGCAAGATTTCCCTCTCCTCCAATGCTAGTCTCTTGTGAAGTCTATGTTGGTGATCCACAAACTCCACAAATAAGTCCCTTAATCTCTTTGCTGTCCTGAATTCTCCGGTTCCTGAATGAACGACCCTTAATTCATTCTCAATGTTTGTATTTTGAATTTCATACTGCAGAAGTAAAAGCCAAAAATCAATTTTGGATGATACACAAACAACAATCATATTTAGATTTCAACAAGTTGTCTCACCCGGCCATTCAATTAATAGAGTTATTTGCTAAAAAATTTACTTTTTATAATGAAATTCAGTTTATTATTATTTAATAAAAGTTCTTTATTTTCTATTGAGAATTTGTATAAATGTTTGTATTATATTAAATTTATGCTATGCATGTGTCTTTTTTTATATAGTAGATAATCTGGTGTGTAAAGTTTGACATATACATAGAAAATCAAATTATCAAATCCCTATATGATATGAGTAAAGGTTCCCAATCTTAGATGGAATTGAACACACTATCAATAGGATTGTAATGCAATCTTCTGGCATAATCTAACTTACCTATAGGAAACTGTTTGATATCTCATATGTAGCACTAGTATATTTTGTGTATTGAACATGACCATTATTGAGGTTATTTTCTTTTTATGACTAAATAAGAAAATAAATACCTCATAATTATTATGATTGCTTAAACTCTTGATCTTGAGATATTTAAAGGACACATGCATATAATAATTATTAATTTAATTCGTAAAAGAGTGAAACTCATATTTGAGTCAACAAACTCAATGAATTGGGAGATGATATTATTTGTATGGTGAAAATTAATTATTAAAAAAAAATTACGTCCCAATATTTAAATGGGTTGATGATATCTCATCGAGGAAGCTCATAAGTTTTGTCCATGTCAAACCGTGCAGGCAAATTTAATTATCCGACATGACAAATAAATTGAGTGGTAAGATATCAAGGATAAAAAATAGTCAATTAAATATAATTGTCAGGAATTTAATTAATTGACGGATATCTGTAATCTTAAACATAGGGAGATTATTAAGCATATAATAATGAAGAAGTCGAAATATAATTTTGAAAGAAGATCCAGGAAATTAATAATAAGTTTTTAGTGGTTAACTAATTATTAATGGACCATAGAATGTTAGTTCAGGGTTAGACATAAGATTCCTAGGCCCATTGAAAGTCCAACTCTTATTTCTCCTTAAGGTCTTTACTGTAGCCTATAAATAAACGCACTGCCTCATTCTCTCTGTCATAACCTTTATCTTTACATTTAGAAGAGACAAAGAAAGAGAACGAGAAAATTCGAAGAATTGCAACCCACATTGCATTCGAATTTTAGTGTGGACATACGGTAAAAGATAGTGAGGTCTATCGAGCCTGCTATTCGATTTGCATCTGTTCTTCGTTCATGCGAATCTGCTCATCAAAGGTAAATCCTAATTCTACCTTATAGGGTTAATAGACTGGAATTTTTTTTTGTTTTCGATTATACTTGTTTGTCAACGAACCTTGGGACTACCGTTCCAACACTATAATGTCCCAAAGCCTACCTTAAATCTTTCTCGCCACAATTTTTCATTTCATTTGCTTTCTTATAACTGGAAGAGTTTTGCTAAGAAATGGCTAAATAAGTGATTTGGTAAGTAACCAAAATTATTTGCTTTGGGGCAAGCTTAACTTACACGGTAGAANGTAAGATATCAAGGATAAAAAATAGTCAATTAAATATAATTGTCAGGAATTTAATTAATTGACGGATATCTGTAATCTTAAACATAGGGAGATTATTAAGCATATAATAATGAAGAAGTCGAAATATAATTTTGAAAGAAGATCCAGGAAATTAATAATAAGTTTTTAGTGGTTAACTAATTATTAATGGACCATAGAATGTTAGTTCAGGGTTAGACATAAGATTCCTAGGCCCATTGAAAGTCCAACTCTTATTTCTCCTTAAGGTCTTTACTGTAGCCTATAAATAAACGCACTGCCTCATTCTCTCTGTCATAACCTTTATCTTTACATTTAGAAGAGACAAAGAAAGAGAACGAGAAAATTCGAAGAATTGCAACCCACATTGCATTCGAATTTTAGTGTGGACATACGGTAAAAGATAGTGAGGTCTATCGAGCCTGCTATTCGATTTGCATCTGTTCTTCGTTCATGCGAATCTGCTCATCAAAGGTAAATCCTAATTCTACCTTATAGGGTTAATAGACTGGAATTTTTTTTTGTTTTCGATTATACTTGTTTGTCAACGAACCTTGGGACTACCGTTCCAACACTATAATGTCCCAAAGCCTACCTTAAATCTTTCTCGCCACAATTTTTCATTTCATTTGCTTTCTTATAACTGGAAGAGTTTTGCTAAGAAATGGCTAAATAAGTGATTTGGTAAGTAACCAAAATTATTTGCTTTGGGGCAAGCTTAACTTACACGGTAGAAGGATGACTAGTGTTACATCCCTCTATCATCCGTAAAACTCAACTTCATCTATCCAAATCATTTTGTATCATGAATGCCAGATGTAAGTCCATGAGGCATAATTGTCCAATCCATGAAATTTTCTTAATATAATATTAGCATGATTTCAATGAGACAGTTCTAAATCTTGAATTAATTTGGTTTTAGCATATATAGTAAATATGAGAAAAACATTTAATCCATTATGACTATGGATTCATGATATTGAAACCTCAAATACTGTATAATTAAAGACTTCCTAAGGATTGTTATAGTGTCGCTAGATTAAATAAAAAATTTAGTATAATCAACCAAAGAGGAGTTTTGGTTCTAATCTTTTCTTCTAAGTAGGGATCCCATCATATGACCATCTCAAATCCTTAATTGCAATGTGGGAGCATCTTCTTATCATCCTGCATATTGGTTCCAAATTTTCAAAAGATTGGTACAAAGGTTACCTGAGATTTTGGCATCAAGCCCCCAAGACCCATTTTAAAAGTTCCATGCTTTACTGATTTTTCAGTTATGACCCACGGCCTGCAGAAAATGAAAGAAAACGAATACTATCAACCCATTGAACTATTGATCTGAATCAAAAAAAGAGCCATTGAACAGACTAAAACGCTAAGCATTTGAAAGTAGCAATATCAGAGAGAGCCTAATACTTGTAGAGAAAGTTGCAACAGATAAGTACTTATAGTCTAGAACAAATACTTAACAAATGCAGGAATGTGTTTGTTTTGTACCGGGGGTCCTCNGTTAGTTCAGGGTTAGACATAAGATTCCTAGGCCCATTGAAAGTCCAACTCTTATTTCTCCTTAAGGTCTTTACTGTAGCCTATAAATAAACGCACTGCCTCATTCTCTCTGTCATAACCTTTATCTTTACATTTAGAAGAGACAAAGAAAGAGAACGAGAAAATTCGAAGAATTGCAACCCACATTGCATTCGAATTTTAGTGTGGACATACGGTAAAAGATAGTGAGGTCTATCGAGCCTGCTATTCGATTTGCATCTGTTCTTCGTTCATGCGAATCTGCTCATCAAAGGTAAATCCTAATTCTACCTTATAGGGTTAATAGACTGGAATTTTTTTTTGTTTTCGATTATACTTGTTTGTCAACGAACCTTGGGACTACCGTTCCAACACTATAATGTCCCAAAGCCTACCTTAAATCTTTCTCGCCACAATTTTTCATTTCATTTGCTTTCTTATAACTGGAAGAGTTTTGCTAAGAAATGGCTAAATAAGTGATTTGGTAAGTAACCAAAATTATTTGCTTTGGGGCAAGCTTAACTTACACGGTAGAAGGATGACTAGTGTTACATCCCTCTATCATCCGTAAAACTCAACTTCATCTATCCAAATCATTTTGTATCATGAATGCCAGATGTAAGTCCATGAGGCATAATTGTCCAATCCATGAAATTTTCTTAATATAATATTAGCATGATTTCAATGAGACAGTTCTAAATCTTGAATTAATTTGGTTTTAGCATATATAGTAAATATGAGAAAAACATTTAATCCATTATGACTATGGATTCATGATATTGAAACCTCAAATACTGTATAATTAAAGACTTCCTAAGGATTGTTATAGTGTCGCTAGATTAAATAAAAAATTTAGTATAATCAACCAAAGAGGAGTTCTGGTTCTAATCTTTTCTTCTAAGTAGGGATCCCATCATATGACCATCTCAAATCCTTAATTGCAATGTGGGAGCATCTTCTTATCATCCTGCATATTGGTTCCAAATTTTCAAAAGATTGGTACAAAGGTTACCTGAGATTTTGGCATCAAGCCCCCAAGACCCATTTTAAAAGTTCCATGCTTTACTGATTTTTCAGTTATGACCCACGGCCTGCAGAAAATGAAAGAAAACGAATACTATCAACCCATTGAACTATTGATCTGAATCAAAAAAAGAGCCATTGAACAGACTAAAACGCTAAGCATTTGAAAGTAGCAATATCAGAGAGAGCCTAATACTTGTAGAGAAAGTTGCAACAGATAAGTACTTATAGTCTAGAACAAATACTTAACAAATGCAGGAATGTGTTTGTTTTGTACCGGGGGTCCTCTCCCAGTGACCATCAGAGACTAAAATGAAAAGGTATCTGGTGTCCACCTTTAAAGGGGTTCAGTTTGTATGCCTATTTGTGACAACAAAAAAATCTGTAGGCACCCGATTGAAACAAAATGACATTATAATATGGGGATGACACACAAAGAAACACACATCCCTTTTCAACATCCTGACTTGGCACTTGGCAGTATGAACTGCTTACACTCCTCATCCAGCTCACTCCAAAAATTCCTGGCCTATAATTTTCTTATATACTTGGACCTATCACCATTCACTCAACAATCAATCTTTGAGTCATGCTACTGTCAACTTGTGAAAGGCGCCAATTATGTAACAATTGCTAACTTCATTGTTTTCATCTTCAAGAGGTAACGAATCATGTAAATCTATGTAACTGCCTCTCATTAGGCAATCATGTAGCCTTTGCATATAATCAGATTAAAGAAATGAACAATATATCATTACAGATTATTATGGAAAAAAGAGTTGGTCAAGCCTCAGTAGTAACCCTTTAGGCTTCCTAGGCAGCTATCCAATCAACGTGCGACGTAGAATCTTTTATTTTGCAAAATATGCCAAAACACTGATTCTAACTATGTCCTGACTCCTAACATTGCTATGCATCACTTGTCTGTTGAACTGATAGAAATAATAAAGTGACATCCTTTAGAGTAAGGGAATAAAACAAAAATGAATTTAAGTACACAGCAGGTAATCAAAATCCAGCAACAATAACACATATCAACCATATAACCACTGTTCTAGCTAGAACAAATGCAATTATCACTTTTTATCTAAACTTTAAACAACCACCTTGATTGACCAAAACTCATTTGTAAGATTAAATCACAGAATACTATTACCAGGCGGTGATTTGGATCATAAAATATAAGAAACACCAATAACATCTGGAATTATAGTTTTATATAATTTTTATCTATTTATGATATACAAATATAGAGAGAAACATATATATAGAGCGAGAGAGGTAAGGAGGGAGAAAGAGAATGCCCCTCCAATCGAGCTAGGATTATAGCATATAAATGAGTGTTACTGGGTGGGTGCATTAAATGGGAGTGACAGGGTTCGAATCTCTTCAACCTGGCTTCATAAAATTTGTGGATAGAATTTTGGTGACTCATTTTTCAGTGTGATCTGGCCCATGCAAAGGTCTGCTTTGCAGGATTACCGATTCAACTGGCCAAATCAGTTTTGTAAAACACCAGCGGCATGATAGAAGCTGGTCTACAGTCTCTCATATTAAGGTTCAACCAAAACCTTTACACTTGCATTAACAATCTTTTGGAAGAGCGGATAGTCTAACAAACCACAGTGGGTCCAATGCATAGGGCATTGCTAACTAACTCTATCAAGTACCAACTTTGGCATGCAGCAGGAATGCCAAATGGATTACTTTCGTTTTTCTTAGCTGAACTCACAAAAAATGCTTATAGGCATGCAATATGGAAGGTCTAGTAAAATTTTCATCTCTTTCCCTAATTTGAGGTAAAATTAAGAAAGACTTGCACTTCATTTAAACTTGATAATTGAAAAAACAATTCAACTTGAAAACAAATTGATAGATTGAGAGGGAACCAACATTCAATGCGTGCCATGCATCAACAAGCCAAAACAAATAGCTATGTCTAATGGTAACACAATTATCCCAATGAAACAATCATAAAACCAAAAAAGGGAAGAAGTTGGATACATTCTGAATAACGATTGTAAGCTACAGTATTGCAGTGATAAAGCATACCTTCCCCTTGAAGACAATATAATGTGATCAGGATTATTTAAAAACTCATTTATCTTGCAAAGCTCCTTTTTGCAATCTAACACAATGGCTCCCCTTGTATAGGACTCCATTGACAAACTTGGGAAAACGTATGCTAGTGGTGAGACAGAAGTTTGTTTATGGATGAATTCCATGATAGATGAAGGGGACAAGTCTTTCTCTATGTTCTCAATTAGTATGAAATAGTGAATTCGCGGATTTTTAATAGAATTCATGTCAATATAATTGCCTCCCAAATCTCTATCATGATCCTGTTGACATATTTTGCGAACCTTCCCTGCCATTCAGTGAAAGAAGTTATAAAATTAGAGAAAACAAACCATAAAATTCTTCATATCTAAGAGCAGCCTTAATTAGTTTTTATAGAATTTAAGAACGAACCAACCTTCAGCTTTCCCCACCAAACTGCCAAACTGCCCGGCACTCTCCTCCTATATGACAAAGCAGGCATACCTTGAAGCCTACATTAGCATGCATGCAATGACATTTCTATCTTTTAGAAAATCATAAACAGAATAACTTGCCTGAATTATACACTGAGATGAACTCGACTTTGGTTTGATGGTAGAGCAAATCTTTTCCTTATCACATTTACCTATCTTAGACAATGAAATGCCACCATCTGAGACTGAACTAGAATTTCGGGAACAGATTTCAAATTTCTCCTTTGCCATTCTTGAGAAAGAGGCCACTCTGGGATCAAGTGAAGCACTAGATTCAATAAGGCAAATATCTGCAATATTTGCTGGTGTCATCTCACCCCACTTGGGACCATGTTGCCAGAACAGCACAAAGGTGCACAAGCACTCCTCTTCTTCATTCACAAATGAATGTTTGCTATTGTGCACCTATCAAATTCAGGACCAAACAACATTGGGAAACTGTAAACTCCCCATCCTAATTTAATGCTTCAGAATCTAAGAACAGCTACATGTAGATTTGACATAAAGTTCCCAATTACAATTAAACAAATTTGGTCGCTAGTATTGATTTCTTTATATCAATACTAGCGGCCACCTGCAAGGAATTTACAATGTCTCTCCACAGTCACATCTTACCTTATCTCTGTCACCCCCACGCCCACGCCACCCCAATATTATTAAAAAGTTATCTATTAATTTGCTAAATTGAATTTTTTTAAAAAATAATGGAAAGAAATTACTAAATATGGTAAACAAATTCAAATGTCAACTCCTTAACATTTAACAATCATGATTGAAGTAGTCACTTAGAGTGTCTCTAACAGAACATGTAACACTTCAAGATAACTAAAATTTAGCTAACCAAAGACAAAAATTATCCTCCGACAAAATATGTTCAAATACTCTAAAATAGCTTTTTGCTACGGTTATACTCAAAATATAGAACATCAATGTAGTAACTTGTATAAATACTTTATAATTTTTTTTCTCTCCAACTATCCTTTCCGACCTCTCTTGTCCACTCTTTATCTTTCTCACCATTCTTTCTCTCCCCCTCCAACAATCCCAACAAAAGTACAAAATATGTGAAATAATAAATATTTAAAAGTAGTAGTTAAAATATAAAAAATTTGATGGAGTGTGTATTAAAAAAGTGAATAACTAAAATAAAAAAAGTGTACTTTTAGATAGCTAAAATACAAAATTTTAGTGGAGAAACCCATTTAAATACTTCGAAATTATGAAAATGTAGAATTTGAAGAGAGAAGTCTTCTCAAATTATCTCCCATGAAATTTGATACTTTTATAATCGTATAGATATAAATACATCTCCCAAATTGTCACACCTCTCATTATTCTAAAATCAATAGCTGATTTCTACGTTTCAAAATTTCCATTAATTTTGAAACAAAACAGAAAAGGCGGAACTGATTTCAACGAGCAAACGTATAAGACAAGAAACAATCACATTTACAAATTTTCGAACAAGATTATACATCGATAACTTTTTGAGCTTTGAAAATGAAAAAACTAGTACGGAAATTATATAAAATTGTAATTTCCTCTTGTCATCTTCTCAGGTGCCAAACACAGACTATTAAACCACTCACCGCCTCGACAACAGCGTCGTAGAAGCGAATATCGTCCTCTTTCAACTTAAACAAGGCACAGACAGTCAGGCCTTCGACGAGTCGCGAGCAATGGCTGTCCTGTAACTGCTCCGATATCTGTCGGAACCTCTGCACGAACTCGTCTACGTCCTCCGGAGTCTTGAAATCGGCGGCATTGAACTTCTCGTCGACAGAATCCGGAAAATCACAGAGCTTCACAGTCATCGTGTCGTTTTCTACCACCACTCGTGCGCTGTACCACGCGTCATCTGCGGTGGATCTGAACTCCAGGTCGTACACCGAACCGTCGCCAAAAACAGACATTTTGACGTCGTGGCGGTGGCGGTCAGTATGAAAATTACAGAGAGTGTACATGTCTCATACCCGTATCCGTATATTTACTCTGCAGCAGAGAGAGAGAGAGAGAGAGAGAGAGAGACTCATCGACTTTCGCTGGGTTGGCTCGAAATTTTACCCAATTTTGGAAGATGCCGGACGCATCACGAAATTCAAATGACGATTATTATTATTATTATTATTATCTTTACTTTTTATAGTTGATCAGGGCGTTTGGACCGTCTTATAAATTTTCACGCACTTCGATTTGTTCTCGATTCAATTAAAAACAGATCTCTTATCCTGAGAATAACGATATTCAACTTTTTTTTTCATTTTTTTTGTATGATATTCTTGAAAACTCTAAGGTATTATTAAGATTTAAATTCAATAAGTTTAAATTTATAATTCTTTGTCTATCACCACTTAAGTTATCCTTTAACATTAAATGACAAATTTTGGTATGCTCCAGATGATGAGAATAATCTATCGTTAAAGGGGTGTAATTCGGATAATTTGGACGGGGGTGTAATTTAGACAATTTGGACAGGTCGAGAGCTCAAGTACAAATTTTATTGAAAATATAAAACTTTTAGCCCTAAGTCAAATTTTAATTTGAGCAACTTCAACTCGAGTCGACCGTGATTAATTTTTGAAATTGATTGAACTCAAGTTACCTAATTGAGGTTGTAATTCAGATTGAAATTAGGTTTTTCATTCATTTAAATCAAATTGAACAAAAAACTAAGGCTTACTAAATTAGAAAACAAAAATGGCCAAATTTCACATGGCTTCAAAATAAATAATTATCATACACCTTTACATTTTTTATTTCAAATTTTCAAGTTTCGGGTTAAATCCAATTTCATAACTTTGTTCCGAGTAGATATTGAACTCGTCAATCTGCATCCCCAATTCGAGTATGGGCCAAATTTAATTTGAATTTTAACCCAAGTATTAAATGTCTTAGATTGAGTTCATGTTAGCCCACCTAAATTACATCCCTATCTATCATATGGTTTTCATAGTATAGCTAATTTTGGACTAAAATTTACTGTTTGAATTGTGATCCAAATTCAAAAAATCGTAATCCACTAAAGTTTTGTAAGAGTTTAGAAATATTGATTGTCTTTTTCTACTAGCAGCCCTGCTCAGCTCCTTTTTTTTTTTATTATTATTATTATAAAAACAAACAAAAAAATACATACATATTTTATCCAACATTATATTAGAGTCCAACTCAGCTCGATGATCCATCAGTAACTTGAATTAAGCATGAGTCAGATGCAATAGATTGTGGCCCAACTCGAACAGCTGATCAACCACGTCAGCATCCAGACTTGGGCTTGGATTATTGCTGAGTGAGCAATCCTGACCCATAGACCAATTAAAGGCTTGCAGTCCACGGGCTTTGATAGGATTGGCAGTCAACCCGTTTACAGCCTGTGACCGAGACTGGGCTAGAGCCCAAAGTATTAGTTGGTGGGCCAACCCGGCCGTCAAAAGAGTGACTCTTTGAATCAGTGTTACCAGAACTGAACTGGACTAGACTGATTGATCGAACGGGTTGAACCGTGAACCAAGATCTAAAAAGGTCCGATTCTTTGATTAGACCGCCTAAGGAATTGAACCGATAAAAAACCAAAAAACCGGCCAATTTTTTCCAAAACCGGTGAACCAAAAATTCCTAAAACCGATCGGTTCAAAACAATACTAGCCCATTTGTCTTCGTCTTCTCCGACTGGTTCAAAAAGATTTCAGCCCCTTTCTTCTTCGTCTCCAATGTTTCCAAATCTAACTCGAACACTCACCACACCACAGATCTCGACCTCTTTCTCAGCCATTGATATCCTCTTAAGCTTTGTTAGTCTTCTCCTCTTGCCTCTCTCTCTCTCTCTCTCCCTCGGGTTGCCAAAGATGGCGCATCTAAGTTTTACCTCTTCAGTCTTCCGTTTTATTTTTTTGCCTAATCTACAACCCAACTTCAACCTGGTTCCACTCTCTCTCTCTCTCCACGTGCACACACGATCAACCTGTACAGACATTCAACAGTCAAAAAACTCAGAATACTATACACAATAATTTTTATTATGATCTTAAATTTTTAACTAAATTATTATGTTGTATAATTTTTTTTTTATTTTTGACCAATTAACCCAACGGTTAAACACTGCTTTAGATTATGCTTGCCTGAGGTCATTGAGTAAGAAACAACCCAAATGATTTCAGATATTAGAGTGGGAAAACACTACCAAACTCTCTTTCACTTTTCGGTATCATACCCAAAATTTTAAAAAAAAAAAAAAACCAACAAATTCGTAAACTTTACCACAAAAATTGATAGATTTCACCAAAAAAAGTGGTGAGGTAACCCCCAACAATAGCTGGGAGAAGGTTATTCCAATGAAATTCGGGCCTTTTTCAAAGTCTTGTCATCCAGATTGGTTTTTGAACCAGCTTTTTACAACAATCACCAACTAGGAATGAAATCATTGAACAAAACCTGTTCACATGTGCATCTAAAACAGCATAGACCAGTATTCCGTGGACATAAAAATTAGGTTTAAGTTTAACATATATATATGTCTCGAATCCGGTACACTTTCAGAATAGAACTTTGGAATACTATTAGGATTTTCACTGATACAGCAGTCTATTGCATTACATATTTGGAACTGGAATGTATATTAATCAAACCCAAGGGGAGGGGGGAACGGTAACAGGGTAGGGTTCCACTCAAAACAAACCTCAAAGTTTCTCTGGAACTTAACAAGAAATATCTCTACCATACAGTTCAGTTATACCCTTTGAAGGATCATTCTGTTTCACAATAGACTCTCCAACCAACACCTGCCACGGTACAACAAGATAGTTTCAATCTAAATTGTATATACGAAGACCAGTGACAGATATATGTCGATAACTCTACAAAAATTGAGCTGACACATGGAACCAGATTACTCATTCAACATACAATTATATGAAAATGTATTACTATAGCAGCCAAGTTGGCAAACATATTATCCAAAATAAAATTAAGAATACTTAACGCTAAGTTACCACGTGTATTAATCTGTAGTTCTTAAATGTAAGAAGAGCGCATATCATCTTGACTTACTTTTGTTTCCTAAGACAACCCCAACCCAACTAAAAGTGAGACAGTTTTCAATGTGTATAAGCAGTGAGTGAAACACGGTGAGATCCCCAGATGAGTATTTTTCTATGGTTAGAACTACACTTCCATCTCAACAAGGACTGAAGCCTCCTTGCCCAAAGGAAGGACACGACGACGGAATCAATAACATATTGACTTCCACTTTTCATGTTCATTCAGTTGCATGAATTGAAAAATTAGCAAAGCTTACCGCTCTCACACCAGCTTCTTGAACATAGGCAATATCAGCAGGAGTAAAGAGCCCAGATTCACCAACCACCTAGTCAATTCAAAAGAGAATAGAAAATTTCAGTCAGTAGGGTCAGAATAATGTATGCATCTATCCTCTAACCATGAGACACACTAACATCATAAAAATAAGGTCTATGGCTCAATGGACAGGCATGCGACAGCTAACACCATCACTTACAATTATGTCTTTCTGACGGATCCGTTGCCCACGATCTCCTTCAAGCAGTTTTTTGGTGTTACTAATATCAACCTTAAATGTTTCTGCGCACAAAGAAAGTGAAATTTGTTGGCAACAAAGCTACGTTAATTGAAGCATACTTTGCAACTGATGATGCTTAAATGATGTTCATTTGTTCAATTTACGTACACGTTAGCTATAATCTTGATCACCCTTTATGGGAGTGACGTTGCAGAATTATACCTTAAGTAGTAT
>CAUOFW020005103.1:231487-244402 GCA_963454935.2 Ilex paraguariensis | reverse complement strand
CGCCCCAGGGGGGGGGGGGGGGGGGGGGGGGGGTAGAGAGTCGAAAAGAGAAAGCCCAACGACACCAAAAGACCAGCAGCGCAGCCTAAGCCCAACTCAATAACTAGCCAAAGGATAACTCAGTACTAAGAAGCCAAGCCCTTGTCCTGGGAGCACCCCGCCATGCGACTTGTCCAAAGGATAAGGAGACTATCTCTGACACTTGTGACAACAGCACCCTCTTAGACACAGAGAGTGGTGATGTGTATAACTATCCAAAGATCGTGGGCATAGCAGTGCCGAACAGCAGAGACTGTTGCGAGATAGTGACAAGGGACCCCATAGAATCAACAGAAAGGTAGAGGAGCCACCGAAAATCATAGAAGGAAGGACTGGTATAAATAAAACAGTGTCAACCTACTAAAAAAAGGATTCTTCTTCACTGTATTTCTTAGCCCTAAATACACAACGAACTAAGGATAAGCCCTTGTAAAGGCTCAGTGTCAGCAATCTCAATATATTCACCTGATCTTAATATACGACCTTAAGGAGCAAGATACTCCATTACAATGGATGTAGCATCGGTCATTCGGCTAAGGTGAACCACTTACACTTTGAGCCTTCCATTATTCGCAAGTTAACCTCATATTCGATCGAATTTATTGATCCAAGTAGCAGTTCGTTAATTGAGCTTGAGCTATTATTTTCGAGATCCCATCAGTTGGCGTCGTCTATGGGAACAGTTTTCATTGTTTTCCTTTTTTAGTTTTTATCTACTTGATGGTTTCAACTCGGAGCATAAGTAAAACTCCAACCAATCTCCAAGTCCACCAAACTTACCAGAGAACTTTCTGGTCCCTGAAATGGACGTCGAGGATCACCTCCCAACTGCGAACCTCCCCCCACTCAATGAACTAGAAACCTACCATCGAATTACAATGCAACTGATAAAGCAAAACTAGGAACTAATGGAGTGGATACAAACACATCAGCTTCTTCGGTTCCCATCAGCTCGACAAGAGCCCCCTTCACCCCCAACAGAACACGACGGCCCTCATTAGGAGTGCCAAGCTCCACCAAATGGAGTCACTGAACTCCATGAGCGCAGCCACTCTGGGGAAAATCACTGGAGGAGACACCTCAAAGAACACGATGAAGTTGAAGCCCACAATCAGGCTAGAACCACCTTTCGAGAAGGTAGACCTCATCCCCTGCTGGATACCAATGATCATACGTGGGAGCAAAAAATTTGCGAACTCCAGCGGGAGTTGGGCAACGTGAAAGAGGTGGTTAAGGGAAAGACCCCCGACACCATGGACGCTGTGGTCCAGCAAATCGAGTCACCATTCACTCCTGAGGTCCTTCATTTTCCTCTCCCCTAGAAGTTTCGGATGCCATCGATAAAGGCTTTCAACGTGACCAAGGACCTAGTTAACCACTTGAATTCCTATAAAAATCAGATGAAACTCTAAGGGTACCCAGACCCAATCCGCTGCAGAGTGTTTGCCATCACCCTTAAGGGGTCGGCAATAGCCTGGTTCAACAGCTACAACCAGCGTCGGTCTCCTTCTTCAGGGAACTATCAATACAATTCGTTTTGCACTTCATGAGAGCAAGGATGTACAGGAAACAGTCCTACCACCTGCTGAGCGTCAAACAGGGACCCAACGAATCCCTTAGAAACTACGTGCACCGCTTCAACCAGGAATGTCTGAAGGTTGAAAGTGTGGACGACAAGTTCGCGCTGACCACCTTCGTGTCCAGGCTCAGGGTGTAGTCCAAGGACCTCCTTTCTCAATCGCGAAGAACACTTATGCTATTATGGCCGAAGTATTGGCGAAATTCGAGAAATACATTAATGGCAAATAGGCCCTCCGCCAGAAAGGGAGCTCGACGGTGACAGATGGATACAAGAAGAAAAGGGACCGCAGTCCCCGGAAAGAGAAAAGACACGATCGATCCCCCAAAAGAGATCGCTCCTCGAGGAGAGGGAAAGAGCCTTCTCCTAAGAGGAGAAGCAATGTCTGAGACCGCCTCGGACCCCCTTCACAGGAATTACAAGTGCGGTACTCCCTAGCACCGCTTTCACCTCTCGTCACCTTGATCGCTCAGGTCCTCTGCGAGTTTCAGAATGAAAGGTTCATTCAATGGCCGCCTCGGATGAAGTTCAACCCTAGTAGACGGGATGCCTACAAATACTGTGAGTACCACAAAGACACGGGCCATGAGACAAACGATTGCATCCATCTCAAGAAGGAGATCGAATACTTAATCCAGAGGGGACATCTGCGCCATTATGTGGCAAGAGAAGGAAGAGCACAGAATAATCAAGGGCAAGAAGCCCGAGCTGCCACATCACCTCCTTAGCAGCACCAATAAGCTCTTAGTGAAATTTGGGTCATCTCGGGGGGCTTCGCAGGATGGGGTGAGTCTAGCTCAGCGGGGAAAGTACACGCCAGAAGAGCCCTATTGGAAGACTTCCTCGAGATCTAAGCCATCAGTAAGGCACCCCGCTGAGACGTGGAGATCACTTTTTCTAACACGGATCTCGAAGGGTACCAGCACCTACATAACGACCCCCTGGTCATAAAGACGATCATCACAAATAAATTGTACATCGAGTGCTCGTCGATAACGGCAGCTCGACCAACATCATTTTCTTATCTGTCTTTGATCAGCTCGGCATAGAAAAAATTAGGTTCGAACCCGTGAAAACCCATCTCTTGGGTTTCTCAGGTGAAAGAGTCTTGTCAATCGGCTCCATCCAGCTCGTCCTCACCATAGGAGATCAACCTTGCCAGGTTACAACCATCGCCCATTTCCTGGTGGTGGACGCCCCTTCTGCCTACAACGTCCTGCTGGGAAGGCCGTCCCTCAATTCCATCAAGGCGATACCCTCATCTTATCATTTGGTAATGAAGTTCTCCATCTAGAATGGGGTCAGTATGGTCAGAGGAGACCAATGCCTCGCCAGGGAGTGTTATGTGGCATCAATGAGGCAAAATGAGGTAGAATCAGTCCAACTGGAGGACTTAGATATGAGAGATGAGTTGAAAACCCAACCTATCCCCACAGAGCAATTGGAACCCGTGCAGTTGGACGAGGACCCAAAGCACATAGTCTTTGTATGCTCCATGCTGCTTCTACTCATTAAGGAGAAGCTCATCTCATTTCTGAAAAAGAACGTCGACGTTTTCGCCTAGAGACAAGAGGATATGGAAGGGATAGATCCCGCGATGATTATGCATAGGCTTAGTGTTGATCTGAACTACAAATCGGTGCAGCAAAAAAGGAGAAGTTTCGCATCGGATAGATAAAAAGCCATTAATAAGGAGGTGGCAAAGTTGCTACGAGCCAAAGTCGACAGAGAAGTAGATTACCCAACCTGATTAACTAACGTTGTGCGCGTAAAGAAATTAAACGACAAATAGTGACTTTTCATCGACTTGAACCGAGCATGCCCTAAAGATAGTTTTCTGTTGCCCCGGATCGACTTAATAGTCGACGCTATAGCTAGTCATGAGCTCCTTAGCTTCATGGACGCTTTCTCGGGATATAACCAGATCAGAATGGACCCGAACGACCAAGATAAAACTTCGTTCATCACAAAATAGGGGATCTTCTGCTATCAAGTTATGCCTTTCGGACTGAAGAATGCCGGGGCCACCTATCAAAGGTTGGTCAACAGGATGTTCTATGAAAAGTTTGACTCGACCATGGAGGTATATATACACGATATGCTTGTGAAGTCACTCAAAGCTGAGTCCCATATTCAACACCTCGAGGAGGCGTTCGAAATTATGCGACAGTATAGAATGAAGTTGAACCCAGTAAAGTGTGTCTTTGAGGTATCGGCAGGGAAGTTCTTGGGTTTCATAGTCAACAAACAGAGGGATTAAGGTGAACCCAGAGAAGGTAAAGGCCATCCTCGAGATGAAAACCCCCACCAGCACATGAGAAGTATATCGCCTGACTGGGAGAGTAGCAACACTCAACAGATTTGTATCATGTTCCAATGATAAGTGTCAGCCTTTCTTCAAGGTTTTGAAGGTAGCCTTTTGGTGGGACGAAAAATGTGAAGAAGCTTTCCAAGCCCTCAAGGCTTATTTGGCTTCTACACCGGTGTTGGTGAGTCCTCAAGAAGGAAAGGTCCTAACCCTTTATTTGGTTGTATTTGACTTCACGGTCAACGCGACATTAGTAAAAGACAAGGATAGGGGACAACAACAGGTTTACTTCTGTAGTAAGGCCCTCCGAGGAGCTGAGGAAAGATATTCGAAGATGGAGAAGCTTGTACTAGCCCTTTTGGTAGCAGCTCGGAGGCTAAGACCATATTTTCAAGCTCATACCATCGAGGTTTTGACAGACCATCCAAAGAGGCAAGTCCTGCACAAGCCAGAAGCCTCTGGAAGGCTGGTGAAATAGGCAATGGAGCTTAGCGAGTTCGACATCAAATTCAAGCCCCAGATTGCGATCAAGGGACAAGTCCTTGTGAATTTCCTTGCCAACTTTACCTCCCCACCTGAAGAAAATGAGGAGAGTCAAGACTACGTCCCCAATGTGTCAACCTAAAAATTATACGTGGACGGAGCATCAAATGGCCAAGGAAGTGGGGCTGGCCTTGTCTTGACTTCACCAGAGGGATACGATCTGGAATATGCTCTGAGGTTTAATTTTCAAGCATCCAACAACGAAGCCGAGTACGAAACCCTCATAGCTGGTTTAAACCTAGCCTTGTCGATGGAAGCACAGCAGTTTGTGATCCATAGCGACTTGCAGCTGGTGTTCAGGCAAGTCGAAGAGGAATACACCGCTAAAGAGGAGAAGATAACACTCTACATGATGAAAGTGCACAATTTGTCGAAGAAGTTTGTATTGGCCATACTGGTCCAAATACCACGGGAAGCCAACGTCCGGGCTGACGCCCTGGCCAAACTAGTCATCACGGCTGACTGTGATTTACCAGGACAAGTACCCGTCGAGGTCCTTGCTCAACCTAGCGCAAGCCAGTGAAAATTGAGCCATACCAGTTGAAGAGAGCACTTCATGGATGGACCCCATTGTATCCTTCCTACAAGACGGAGTACTACTAGACAACCCGAAAGATGCATCAAAACTGAGAGCCAGAGCGGCGAGATTCACACTAGTCCAAGGTAATCTATACAAGAGAAGTTTTTCTTTTCCACTTATAAAATGTGTGTCAGGAACGGAGGCGGACTATATCCTTAGAGAAATTCATGAAGGCATGTGCGGGAACCATATTGGCGCAAAGACCTTGGCGAGCAAGGCACTACGACAAGGTTACTTTTGGCCAACCATGACTAAGGACACCAAGGAAGTAGTGAAGAGATGCCAAGCCTGCCAGATCCACGGCAACCTGCCCCATTACCCGCCCGAGCTACTCATCTCCGTGGTCTGCCCTTGGCCTTTTCAATAGTGGGGGTTGGATATCCTGGGGCCCCTACCAATCGGGGTCGATCAATGTAAATTTGTCGTAGTTTGTGGTAGATTACTTCACCAAGTGGGCAGAAGTCGAGCCTCTAGCCAGGATCACAACATAGAAGATCAAGAACTTAGTCTGGAAGTCTATAATATGTCATTTCGGTGTCCCTAAGGCGTTAGTTTCAGATAATGGGAAGAAGTTTGATAATCCAACATTCACGAGTTTCTGCGTCGAGCTGAGAATCAAAAACTACTTCTCGGCTCCTGCTCACCCGCAATCCAATGGGCAAGCCAAGGTGACCATCAGAACCATCAAGCTAGCCCTAAAGACTAGGTTGGAGACGTTAAAGTCTCAATGGGTGGACCACCTCCCAATAGTGTTATGGGCGTATCGAACAACTATTCGAACCGCAACTGGTGAGACCCCTTTCAGCCTAGCATATGGGATAAAGGAGATGGCCCCCGTTAAGGTTGGCATGCCCTCTGCAAGAGCTGAAATGTTCAATCTAGCACAGAACGAGAGGTCCCTACTAGTAAACTTCGACCTTCTAGACGAGAAGAGGGGATGAAGCTTTGCAGCGAATATTCTCCTACTAAAGAAGCACAACAAAATTCTATAACAAGTGAGTGAACAGAAAGAGTTTCAAACCAGGAGACTTTGTGCTAAAAAAATTGTTCTCATCCAGGAAAGATCCAGCCCATGAAAAATTAGGGCCTAATTGGGAAGGGCCCTACATTGTGAAGAGGATAGTACGACCTGAAAATTACGAATTACAAACAGAAGAAGGAAGAAACCTACGACACTCTTGGAATGCAGATCACCTAAAGCGTTACTACCAATAATATCTTCTAAAAATATTTTGTAATATGAAGAAGGGGAGTTACTGTAAAAACCCATTTCTGAAATCAATGAAATTTCTGAGGCCCTTGTGAAGAAGAAAAAAGAGTTCGTACTAAATTCTGCCAACCTTAGAAACAACAAGGCTTTTTAGCCTAAGAGCTTGTAAGCTCGAGAAATAACAAAGCTTTTCAGCCTAAGCTCGCAAGCTTGGGATTAACAAGATTTTTCAGCCTAAGAGCTCGTAAGCTCAAGAGCTCAGGATCGACAAGGCTTTTCAGTCTAAAAGCTCGTAAGCTCGGGCTCGACAAGTTTTTTCAGCCTAAAAGCTAATAAGCTCAAGAGCTCGTAAGCTCAGAGTCAATAAGGCTTTTCAGCCTAACAGCTCCCAAGGTTTAAGAGCTCGTAAGTTCAAGATCGGCAGGGTTTTTCAGCCAAAGAGCTCATAAGCTTGGGATCGATAAGGCTTTTTAGCCTAAGAGCTTGTAAGCTCAACATCAACAAGGCTTTTCAGCCTAAGAAGTCGCAAGCTCAAGAGCTCAGAAGCTCGGGATCGACTAGGCTTTTCAACTTAAGACAAAAAAAAGGGGGAAAAACTTTCAACGAACAATCCAGCAGGAAAGTAACTCGAAAGCACAATATCCATAACCAAAGGACTTCATTACAATAAAAACATAAAAGTTCACATTTCAAAAGATAGATACTCAAACTGATACATTGAAGAAACTCTAACAGGGACATAGAAGAAACATCACAGATCACCCTCTCCTCCCAGGTCTTTCTCAGTAGCTTCTCCTCCCACGTCCATCTCAGCGGCCCTTCCTCCAACAATCCCTTTTAGTTTGTGATCCCCCTTCTTTAGTTGAGCATTCACCTCCTTAAGTCGGACGTTCTCCTCCATCAAGGTATCCCTTTCCCCTTCCAACTTTACCAACCGTTTCTTGAGGATTTTCACCTCAAGATCCTTCTCATCAGACGGATTTGACTTGGGTCTGTTCTTTGCCTCCTCTTGCTCGAGGCAGCCTCCTTCGACTCGTCACAAAGGGGCATTCAACTCACAGAAAGAGGAGGGCATGAACATAATCCGAGTCGAGCTTTCCCCTATCCCGAACCGGACGAAGTTCTGAGGAGTAACAATAACAGGGTATAGGATTGGTGAGGATTTCTCCACTATGCTGGCATTAAATGCCTCTAGTAAAGTAAGGTTGGGAATACTTGCACAGTATGATGCCAACGCAAACAAGGTTAGCACAACATTTGCCGATGAAAATTGGCTAATTGAAAACCATCGAGATGTTTACCCCTTTCCCGGAAGCTCCCCTAAGAGCAGGGGGCCCAGACAGGCCAGTTTTGATTCACAACAGACTCTCACGAATTCTAAGAGATGAAAAAAATTGTTGAGTCCACCCCTCAGGGGAAGGGAGAATATCAGCGACCAAAGGAGGGTGGAAATACCACTTCCAAGAGAGAGTGCTGAAGAAAGGAGGAAAGTCGAAGGAGAGGTCAAGGAAATAGAAGAATTCAGAGACAGTGGGAAAGACGTCAAAGCTTGCATGCGCCAGAAGATGAAGAAGTTGACCAAGGTAGCCCATCCCTCAGGAGATAGGCGAAAGGGTCACAAGCCATGGTAGGAGAAAACTCAGGCAAAATTTTGATGGAGGGGGACTCGGAGGCCGCTCTTGAACGTACCCTCAAAGAAAGTAACCTCACTCGGAAAGGACATGCTACAAGGCTCATCCAAAAAAGAGGCTCTGACCCCCAGATTTTTAGGAAGACCGTATGGACTATTTATATCGTTGACATCTGCAGCGGTAAGCAGGGAAGCAAGAAGGAAAATGGAGCCCTAATCGCCTTTCAATGACTCTCGAGCACGTTGTTTGAACAGTAAGGAAGGAGCCATGAATCCAAGAGGTTATGAGGAAGGGCTGGAAGGAGGCAAAGAGTTCAAGGAAGGAAGATCTTCGGAGGACAGTAAGAATACGGAGACTCGAACTACTTGGGATTAAATAGTGCGCAGGGACAACTATTGGAGTTCCACAATCAAGGTAGCATTAAATAATGGCACCAAATTTGTGAAAGTTGTTGAGCTGCCTGGGATTTCACCTAAATGAATAGTCGCATCGTACACTGTGCTAGGAAATGAACAGTCACCAGGAATTTTTTCCAAAAAATATGCAAGTATGTGTAGCCGAAGCCCAGCAAGGGAGCCCAGAGCATAGGTCAGGGACATTAGCAGCAGAAAAATAACACTACTCCAAATAGGCCAAAGCCTCTTTGGAGTAAGGGGCAAGGGGAATATTGCACCAACAAATACATCACCACAGGAAGAAAGAAAGCTTCATTACAAAAGAAAGTATTTACAGGTATTGCAAAAAAAAAAAAGAAAAAAGCAAATAAGTGAACAAAACAACAGGAGTTCGCTCTTTCAGACTAGTCAGAAGGAGGAGTTGGAGGAGCAGCATCAGAAACAACACCGCCTGGAGGGATATCAAACCGTGGCTGAAATTGTTCAAGATCCAAGCTAGGGGACTTCTCAATTGCCTAGTCAGTAAAGTTGAAGGACCCATCCAAATAGGCCCTAGCCGCCTCTGACCTGGATTTCTCGATCTCTTTTTGCTGATCCTCAACCAGCTGACGCTTGGTAGCCAGAGAGCTGCTTAGCTCAGTAGTTACAGCTTGGGACTCTCTTAGCTGGTCTACCAGCAATGTACGAGTGATGGCAGAATTAAGTAAGTCCTCGATCCAGGCATCATAGTCCTCCCTTGAGCGAGCTAGCTTTCCCCGAAGATACATCTCTGCAGAAGTACTAACAATTAATTGCTTAAAGGCCTGAGCCCGCTAGTCAAGAACTGCTCCAACTCCTTCTCAGTAGCCAGACCCCAGCTCAAGAGCTTGAAATTCCATTGGTGGGCCTCCTGAAGCTCAACCTCCCTCTGCTGAATTTTGTTTCTCAAGATGTAAATCTCCTTCCCGAGTGCGCAGATGTGCATCGTCGACTGAAAATGAAGAAAAGGTCATAACATTACAAAAATAGAGACAAGGAACAGCACAGCGAAAGACGAGACTTACCTTGAGAAAGGCATGAAGTGATTCTCGACTCCGAGTTTAGAAAGTAAGGTCAATGCCTCAAGTCTGCTTGGGGGATCAACTCCATCAACGTGTGACTACTTAGACCCACATTACTTAGCAGACTCCCCTTGAGGTCGATCACCAGAGCAAGCAAAGCACGAGCCGAGCTGGAACCAGCAATTCTAGCAGGAGATGAGCCTCGTCGAACTGGCCCCATTACCAAACTGGCCACAACTCTACCTGTCATGGTGACAGATGTCGGCTCAGGTATCGACGCTTCCCCGGCCTTAGATAGGGATCGAAAGCTGGCACTCCAACAGAAAAACTCAATGGCTGCAAAGTCATAACAACTTCACCACCAACACTGGGAACTTCGGGGCCCACATCAGCACCTAGAGCCTGGTTCGAGTCGCTTCCCCCCAACCTGGCTCTCTTCGCTGAAGGCTCAGAACTCCTGGCTTGCCTCTTTAGGCCCACTTGCTCTATGATCGCTCTTCGCTGAGTAACCAGGTACGAAAGAACTACACAAGCAAAACGGAGGAAGGAATGAGTTTCTAAGCAAACTAAGAACAGGACAACAAGGGCAGGATGTCAGATACTAACGGCCACTTGGCATTGAGGCCATCTCAGGATGCATCAGCTCAGTGTAAGAAAAGGGCAGATGAGCTCAAGTCTGGTTAATTCGAGTCAACTCCTCGCCAGACAAAGGTGGGAGCTCACATGCAATATCAGGAAAGAGTAACCTCATATAAAAAAAAATAACGATGGGTGTTGCAAGGCCAAACTCAAAGGTATAAACTCACCCAGATTCCTACGCTGCCCCCACTCTGTGGAAACCCTCACTGAGGCCGGGAAATAGGAAGCATACTTCCACCCATCTCCAGAAATAAAGAAATACCTCCTCATCCACCCTTCCGGCTCTGAAGGAAGGTCTAAGATAGGAATTTCCCCTCCCCGCTTGGGGGATAAAGTGATAAAACTCAGACAACTCCTCGGGATGAAAAAAATGAAGGAATTTTGGCGCAATAGCCCTAGACCAGGGGAATAACCATCCCCACATTGCTGCGAAAGCCAACAAGACCGCCTAAGCCGCTGGGAGAAACATGGCGGGACAGAAATTGAAGAAGTGCAAAACCTCTCGCATAAAAGAGGGAATTGGAAACTGGAGCCCTAACAAAAAAGGGGCCTCAAAGAAGCAAGCCTCACCCCTGACCAAACAGTGAAACCGACGCAAATTGGCATGGTGCATGACCATTCCAGGAGGAAACTCGAAGGGCCTGGCGATAGACTGAGCCTCTTCCTCATTGATTTCACTAACTTCGACATTGGGAAAAAGTCTTTCCATGACGACGCGTGGAGAAGAAGGGGCCCTGGCCATAAGAACAAAAGGCAAATAGTTTCTCTTGAACAACGAAGAAGGAGAAATGTTACGCTAAGAAAAAGAGGCAAAAATTCCTTTTTGGCGCCCAGACTAAGACAATCATTCTTTTGGCCTGCCTATTTGTAGGCCCAATAGACACGCGCCCTCACTTTTGTCGAACGGAGTTAATGCACGTCCCTCACATTTACAAGGAGACTCGTGGCGCCATAGGGGTTTTGGGGGCACCACGTTCGAGGAACCACTAACCCCGCTGATGGCACACGTTCTCAATAGATCAAAACTATCATATCCGGAGAACACAAAAAGAAATAAAAAAGACCAAAATAGCCCCAGAGTTAAAACAAAGGTGCTCAAGAAGGGGCAGGCTCAAGAAAATGGGTTGTCGGAGTCACTTCGCATGTTTCAAGCTAATCCACCTCGGAAAGGAAGTGGGGTCAGATTAGCTACATGAGGGGGGTTGGCTCAGACAGCCTGATTCTCACACTTATTATAGTTACCCGAAGATGACTCGGGGATCATAATTTGAGGCCTCAAAACTAGCAACGAATCCTGCAACGCCATGGTACAAAACTAAATATTTCCACCCATCAGAGCTAAAGAGGAACACATCATAAGAAATAAGAAACTAGTAACAATGTCCTTGTTAGGAAAACTATGCAAGTACATCATCTAAAAGTTACATCGTCACTTAGAAGAAGAGAAAGTACTACAAAGGTCATCAACAAATTACAAGAAAGTGAAAAAGAAATGGCCGCCAGCCAGCCTTAAGGAACAATTTCTTTGCCACCACCAACTCCTTCACCAAATGGTTTTGTCTGGGCACTAAGCTCCACGATCACAATTGCCTCGGGTACCGACGCCTTCCTGGCACCAAAAGTCTCAACCTCTTTGGGAACCTCGACCGTCTTCTTAAACCCGAGTTGTGGGGCGAAGGAATCTAGGTCAAGGTCAGGATAAACATTCTCATCCTGCTCCCGACAGTTCAGGAACCCCTTCACAAATGCAAAAACGCTTTCTTTCACAAGATCAGACACTTTGACCTTCAAGGATGCCAACTTGGTGTCTTTTGTCTCCATTGTAGCATCTTTATCCTTAAGCTGAGAGTCCCTGAGCTTAATAAGATCCTGTTGACGAGCGTCGAGCTCATCATGAACCCTCTTCAGCTCAGCGGTCTCTATCAACAGAATCCTCACCTTCTCCTCAGCGGCCTCTTCACCCACCATCACTACTAGTAATGAAAGTCTATCATCTTCACACAGGCGAGCAATTGGGAAAAGGAAGGGGTCGATTAGCACAGAAAATAACCAAAAGAGCTTCGAGGATAACATTACAGAGGGGAGGACATAAGTAAAAATAAGAAGTACCTTGGTTAGGCCCTGCATAGTATGCTGAATTTTCCTTTTGAAGGGATCCTGTGTGGCTGCTCTAGGGTCTGATGTGGAGATCAGCTCAGACAAGGCGGTCACAGCGGCCTCAAGATCGCGAAGAAAACCGTTATCCTGTATCTTGGACTTGGAAGGAACAGAACCCACTTCCCCGCCTTTTTGAGAGGCCGACTAAATGGGAGCATGAGAGGCTACCGAGACCCCGATTTGTCCCCTTGAAGCTCCTTCAAGAGGAGATTTGCTCTCAGGTGTCCCAATGGGCGATGAGGGCGCAACCACGCCTCTAAGCGAGGAAAGGCCTTCATTTTTCTACTCCGTAGAGACAGGTGTTGGCTCAGATACCGAGGCCTCCACGGACAATGACGGCAAGCCCTTCACCAGCTTCCTCCTCTTCCTCGACTTCTTAGTATCCAAAAATAACGCCATGATTAGGTCTTGATCCATGGGTTTAGACTTGGGGGCAGACGATGTTGCAATCTCCTGGGCTTGATTGACGGGAGGCCCAAGCTTGTACACAACAAGGTTCTGATCGGTCACTAGGTCAAAGAAAGATTACAACCCTAGAGCCTCGGCCTTAGCAACTCTAGTAGACTCCTCTGTGTTAAGTGTTAGACAGAAATCTACAAACCAATTCAAAAGTTAAGTAAGACAGGGGGTGAGAACAGAAAAGGAAAACATGGCCAGTAGATTAGCCTTACGGGTATTCCTTGGAACCCCCCAAGACCTGGGAACACAAGGAACATCGCCAGACTCCCCTGTCAATTTCTAGGAGTCACCTCTGACGAAAAATAACCTCAGCTTCCACCCTTTGTTAGAAGAAG